>SNQJ01S0030948.1:91242-114079 GCA_010110895.2 Picea sitchensis
CATTTACCTCTCCTTCAGGACCTGCCTGTTCTTCATGATGCAATTCTTCATTGTACTCATCCATGTTTTCTTCTGTCTGCTCCCCTGCTGCGCTTGCACTGTCCTCAATGTTTCCTGCTGGCTTCTAGACCGTCTCAGGACTCCAAAATTCTTTCCCTGTTTCAAAGTTTGCTTGAAATGAAGGCTGGGACTTTTGTTTTCGAAGGTTTGGTCGTTGAGCAGCAGATTTAGACTTTGATATAATTTTTTCAATGTAAGTCTTTCTTCCTCCTTTTCCTTTTCCCTTGCCACCTGTAGGGTCAATATCTTTGGGGTTTCCGTGTCCTTTCATGCAATCTTTGTATCTGAAAAATCATAAGTTCTTTTGAAATCTATAATTACCTTCCCCGGCAACGACGCCAAAATGTTGACCACTATAATTGCTTAATTAATTCAAACAATCAAGTGCTACATAAATTTTCAACCCAGGGAAGTCTGTTTATTTCAAAGATAACCATGCACTATATATGCTCAATTCCAAAAGCAACCTAGAGTTGTAGTAAAGAAAACTATATTAATCACACTTGCCTTGAATAAACTGAAGTTCTGACTTGAGTTACAGTAAAGAAACCCACCTATTGCAGAGCTTAAAGAGATGATTATTCTAAAGAATCCTAGATTACATTAAAATAACAAATGCAACAGGAAAGAACAACTATTCTGTAACCAGAGAACAGGACCCTATTCCCAATCAGGAACTCCAGTACCTTGTTTCTGATTAACACACTTTCATGAAAGCATTAATGCATAGGAGGATAACTCTATCTAATAGAGAACATGACCCTTAATCCCTTCCATTAAGCATGAACCTTTAGTACCAGTCTCTGATTAGCACACTCATGGAAATAATTGAAAGATGACCAATTCTACAGAGAACATGACCCTTTAATCCCTTCCTTTAAGCAGGGACCTTTAGTACCAGTCTCTGATTAACACACTCATGGAAATAATTGAAAGCTGACTAATTCTACAGAGAACATGACCCTTTAATCCCTTCCTTTAAGCATGGACCTTTAGTACCAGTCTCTGGTTAACACACTCATGGAAATAATTGAAAGCTGACTAATTCTACAGAGAACAAGACCCTTTAATCCCTTCCTTTAAGCAGGGACCTTTAGTACCAGTCTCTGGTTAACACACTCATAGAAATAATTGAAAGATGACTAATTCTACAGAGAACAAGACCCTTTAATCCCTTCCTTTAAGCAGGGACCTTTAGTACCAGTCTCTGGTTAACACACTCATGGAAATAATTGAAATATGACTAATTCTACAAAGAACAAGACCCTCTAATCCCTTCCTTTAAGAAGGGACCTTTAGTGCCAGTCTCTGATTAACAAACCTCATAGATTCATCACACAAGATTGCTAATTAAAATTATTATGAACTTTGTGAAAACAATGTAACATTCAATAAAATAAAGTTCTTAACAAGACAAAGTTCAGTAGTGTTTCAACAAAGAAGAATTCATTAAAAGTAGTGTTTCAGCAAGACAAAAGTTAATCAAGGAATAAACATAGATTACACTAACACACTATAAAACTAACGGGTGAATCTTGTGAAGAAGGTGGGCCCTCCCTTCCCACAAGATTCCACTGAGACGAAAAGGCTAGAGAAGGATGCTCAAAACAGTCTTCTATTCATCTATCAATGTATCATATTACAATCTAAAAATGAAGTACGTCCCTCTCTCTAAATCTTTCTTAGTACATAAAACTCAAGATCCTTTCGAATGATGATTTCCTCTTATTTAAAGAGGGAATCCCTTCGATACAATTGATCAAAAATTACAAATGTATATCTGAGTCCTATTCTTAGTCAGATCAACTTTCTAAACCGGAATAAGATGTCCTAGTCTTCCGCAATAGAATGCTATTACAAGTGTTGAATGAGATGTTGTTGTTACGGCTGGAGTAACAGTTCTTGTTGTTGTTGTTTCATGATGTTTTGGCATTGCAAATAGCGGGCTGTTTCGGCCACGAGAATTGCGCTCTGACTGTTTCATCACTTCTCAGGTAGCAGCGATGGTTGATGCTTGGCTCGTGGTACGGATGTTGTAGTCAATCTATGTGGGTTGTGTAACGACTTCCTTTGTGTTTCAACATCATTGACCATAGACTGTGTAACAACTTCTGTGTTTTAGCATCGTCGACCATGGACTGTGTAACAACTTCTGTGTTTTAGCATCGTCGACCATGGACTGTGTAACAACTTCTGTGTTTTAGCATCATCGACCATGGATTGTGTAACAACTTCTATGCTTCAGCATCGTCGACCATGGACTGTGTAACAACTTCTGTGAATTGTTGTTTCAGCAACAAGCCTCAAATGCTAATCTGCAGTTTGAACTGTTTCAACACTTATACATTTTTAATCAATGGTTAAGTACGAGAGTGATGTGAAATTATATGCAAAATAGATTAAACGTATAGTAAAGAGAAGAGACGTTATATACCTTTGGAAATATAAGATAAAGTGATAGTATGAGTTTAAATGTGAGTGATCAAGAGTGTAATAGTGGCAAAAAGTATGGGCAAAAAGGTACATTATGTGGTCCTAACAGTTACCATAATTTCATGGAGAAGGGTTGGAGGACACAGAGAAACATCTATTTATTTGTGAAAATATTTTGGAATACAAACAAATCATGGATTAAGAAACAAAATTGTCTTAGCTTGCAATTACATTCAGAAACTGCGCACTAGACTGGTTTATGAGCCTAGTAGTAAACAATCCACAAGGAGCACCTACAACTATCACAGAGGTAAAGAAGTTAGTAATCAATGAGTTCCAACGACCAAGTTAAGAAGATCAATATATGAATGAGATGATAGAAATCAAATAGAAGCCGGGAGATCCGATTTGGGAAATCGACCAAAAGTTTAAGCGATTGAAAGGTAAGATGAAATGTCCCATAACATATGTGCAACAGAGGAAACTATTTAAAAATTTATTATTGCCACATTTTAAATATCCATTGAGGAAACATAAGTTCTAGACTCAGGATGAGACACTACAAGAAGCCTTACAATTGGAAGAGAATCAGTATAAACATACATATCTAGCTATAGAAGAGTTGACAGAAGATATCAATAATATGAAATTTTAGTTGAATTAGAACAAAGGCAAGGAAAAGAGAAACACTTTTTGGTGTACCTTATGTAGAACAGAAGGACACCACAAAAATGAGTTCCCAACATTTTCATAGTACTTGGGAATAGGACTTCCAAATACATTACCCATAGGAGGATTATGGTGTGAAATATGTAAAACACATGGACATGATACCTATCATTTTCCCATGATGCAAAAGTACCAAACAATACCTAAGAGTACATTCTGCAATTTCTCCAAGTCTGTAGGACACGAGGACAAGTATTTTTGAACCTTGGAAATGATGAAAGAAAGGACCTTACATTGTTATAGGATGAAAGTTGAAATAATGATAGGTCCACCTGCGCAACAATTTATAGTGCCACCACAATATAATCAAGTACCACAGTATAATACACTGTGCGCAAACAATCAAGGATAAAAATGAGGATTCAGAGGAGGAGGAAGTGGAAGAGGAGGATTTGGAAGAGGTAGAGGGCCATTAATCTATCACAATTGTCAACAACCTAGACATTATGCAAGGGATTTTCCACTACCTCCAACAACATGCATGTACTATTGCACAACAGATCACACTACAAAATATTGTCCTACACTTATGACAAAGATACAAGAAAAAATGAATCAGAATAATCAAAATGGTGGATTTCCACAAAAACTAGAGACAATGGGAAAAATATCAGTATAGTTACTCCAGGAGGAATCAAAATAGGAGAAGACACAGTAAATATGAATCAAAACCAACACCATTGGGTCATAAAGAATACAACACCTCAACATTAGTTTGATGCGTGTAAGGAAAAAAAAAAACATTCAAGTAGGCCAGAAAAGATATTTTGCAGGAGAATATTGCTTCTACTTCAAATGCATAGCCATGCTATGATGTAATAGTATATGATATTCCTCATCCATTTAATCATACCAATAAATATCAGTCTTCATAAAAGGTATGTAATCTAAGAAAAATTCTGGTGTCTTGCTTGAAGTTATTGAATGATCAAACATCTCTACAAGTATTACAAAGTTTGATAGAAAAATGCAGTCCTGAAGAAGAGATAAAACTAGAACAAAAGATAGTAAATCATGTCCATAGGAAGACAAGAAAAAATAGAGAGTTTAGACTGAATGCAAATATTCGAGACTTTAACATGGGTGAAATCATATTAGATTTGGGATCTGAGGTAAATGTTCTACCTAAGAAAACATGGGAATGCATGGGGGAACCTACACTGGGTTATTCACCTATTCAGCTGAAACTAGCAAACCAATATAGAGTAATACCAATTGGTAGATTGAAAGGAATACCCGTAGATTTAGATGGTGTGAACACTATGGAAAACTTTGACGTAATTGATATAGTGGATAATACTACACCTTATACAACATTGTTGGGACTGGATTGGGTATTTGACAATATATCTATCCTCAACTTGAAGACCAGGAAAATATTTTTTGAATCAGGAGAATATAGATTCATAGCACCATTAGATCCTTCAGAAGGCGGAAGATATGTTGAACCAACAATAGAAAAATTCATCACAGAAGAGATAAACCAGTTCTATAGAACTACCACGCACGAGAACGATTACATTAACCCAACAGTAGATGGGATGCTTAGATGGAGAAGCATCAATTCTTGTATTTCATATTATGATATAGGACTGGAGAATTGGAAACAACGCTTACATGAGATATCTAACATAAGATGTGCATGTATGACATGTGCACTAAGATGGGCTGGCACAGAGGTAAGAGAACTTCCAAGTTTTTATGGTCAAAATGATTTGGAAGATTTTTTAACAAAGTTTGAGTTAGAAGTCCTAGAAAGTAAAAGGTTATTATTTTTAGTTATTGCTTTGAAATCAACACCTGCACGTTGGTGGGGTACTCACAAAGAAAATATCCAGGATTGGTATCAATGCAAAATATTACTGCACATTATATTTGGCGTAGAACACGAGAATAAACATACGAACAAATATGATGGAATAGGACAACCCAAAGGACATATATCCAGATGCATAACCCATTGGAGATTGGTACCACCAGAGGAATGGCCACATCACTTCATTCATACATTAGAAGGCATACCGATAAATTGGTATACAAAATTGGAACTGTGTAGAGGAGCTGTAAATTGGGAAGCAAGGATGATTTTAGGGGCTAAATTTCGCTCATGGACTAATTTTCCATGGGTTTTCCAAAAACAAGATTCTCTATTTTAAAAATGATTCACCCAAATTCTATAGGATAAAATTATTTTACCTTAAAAATCACCAAAATTTTATAAAAACTATATAAAATCCTTAGAAATTTAGATATTTTTACAAAAATATCGCTAATCATTTATAGTTGTCATATGAAGGAATAGTTAGATTCGCTAAGGTTTCTACATTTAAAAATAAATTTCCATCCTTAAAATCATCCTTGTTGGGAAGATTTGAAACATTACTTTGTAATCATGTTTTCATTTGAACACGAGAATCCAATGATAGATGCAACACTAAAGTTGATAAAATAGAAGATATTTGAAGAACGTGAAGTTGAAATTGTAACAACTTATCAGAATCACAATCGACAAACAATTAGACAATTGTTATATTGTTACCATGTCGCAGAAGATGACCCAAACCGAAGAAAACCTGTGTGATGTTCAGATAAAAGAATTTGAAGGGGAAAGAGAAGTATACGGGCCATAGTTAGAGTCAGAAGACTTTGTTGCATCATTGAAGATAAAGAAAGTCAATATTGGAATAGAAGAGAATCCAAAGATTGCAAGTATTGGTGACTATTGGGATAACCAGACAGTGGAAATAATAACAAAATTATTGTGTGAATATAGTGATCTATTTCCAACCATGTTCTCATAAATGAAAGGGGTAGTAGGAGAACTTGGATAACTGAAAATACCTCTACGACCAGATGCCATACCAATAATACAAAAACACTATAGGTTGAATCCAGTATATAAACAAAAAGTTAAGGAAGAGGTTGATACAATGTTAGAGGCTAGTACAATAGAACCTGTTGAAGAATCTGAGTGGATTATCCCTATGGTATTTCAGGAGAAGAAGAAAGGGGGAACAATGATCTATGTAGACTTAAAGAATTTGAATGATGCATGTTTGCATGATCCCTTCCCTACTCCATTAACATATGAAGTATTGGAGAATGTAGGAGGACAAGATGCATTCTCATTTACTGATGGATTTTTAGGGTATCACCAAATAAAAATAGCACTAGAGGATCATCATAAGACTACATTTACTATAGAATGGGGGTCATACCAGTACACAGTGATTCCCTTTGGATTGAATAATTCCCATGATATTTTTTCAAGAGTAGTGATAGTTGTATTTAAAGATTTTATACATAAAGTTTTGGAGGTTTATCTGGATGATTGGACAATATTTATCCTATTGAAAGATCATGTTGAAGTTTTAAGATTAATTCTAGACAGGTGTAGACAATGCCAAATTTCCTTGAACATTAAGAAATGCATATTCATCGCACCATTTGGAATTCTTCTAGGACATTTGGTGTGTAAACAGGGCCTAGTGGTTGACCCTATAAATATTGTTGTGATTGTTAATTTACCACCACTTAAGTCAGTGCACAAATTAAAATCTACACTAGGTCATATAGGCTACTATAGAAAGTCCATAAAGAGCTATGCACAAATTATTATGCCCATGGAGAAATTGTTTAATAAGGATATCAAGTTTTGAATGGAATGATGTGTGCCAACAAAGTTTGGACATTTTAAAGGAGAAAATGGTGACAACACCAATTCTGGTGTTTCCTGATTGGTCGAAAGAGTTCCATGTTCATGTGGATACCTCTTCAATAGCACTTGGAGAAGTACTAACAAATCCAGGAGAAGGTGATATAGATCACCCAATAACATTTGCAAGTAGGAAACTATCAGATTCAGAACATAATTACAATACAACAGAGAGAGAAGGTTTGACTATGGTATATGCAATAAAAAACTTCATACATTATTTATTAGGCCAACATTTTAAAATGTTCACATATCACTCTTCTCTCAAATACCTAGTCAACAATCCAATGTTAGGGGGGAGAGTACATAGATGGTTGTTGTTATTTCAAGAGTTTTATTTTGAAGTAGTTGTGAAACCTGGAAGAATAAATGCAGGGACACATCATCTATCCAAGATAACTAATGGAGAGGAACCAAGAAACTTGGAGCACAATATTCCTGATGAGCAACTCTTTTCAATAAATATTGTTGATAAATACTTTTATGATATTAATGAATTTTTTAGTACAAGATTTTCCCCAAAGGAATACAACACTTCCCTGAAGAAGAATTTGGTGGTTAGATCTGCAGAATACCAAATTATTGTAGGACACTTGTATAAAATAGGTGCAGATAATATTCTAAGGAGATGTGTCATGGAGCATGGACGTCCTATCATATTGGTAGAAG
Organism: Picea sitchensis; assembly: GCA_010110895.2. Taxonomy (NCBI): domain Eukaryota; kingdom Viridiplantae; phylum Streptophyta; class Pinopsida; order Pinales; family Pinaceae; genus Picea; species Picea sitchensis. Next base: position 98,849 of record SNQJ01S0030948.1, read on the forward strand.
CCCATGAAGGAATAGTTGGAGGAAATTATGCAGGAAAATACACTACACAGAAGATATTGTGAGCATGACTATGGTGGCCAACAATTTCTAAAGATGCAAAGGATCATTTCCAGAATTGTGGTGTCTATAAGAGGGTAGGAAATCCATCCAGGAGGGATGATATGCCCCTTAAACCTCAATTAATCCTTAACGTGTTTGACAAATGGGAAGTAGACTTTGTAGGACCATTTAACCCACCAACGATAAGATCAGGAGAAAGATACATCATTAATGTGACATAATATTTAGCCAGATGGGATGAAGAAGAAACAATAAAAGATTGTAGCACAGAAAATGCAACACACTTTCTGTTTGAACAAGTAATTACAAGATTTGGATGCCTTAGAATTCTGATCAATGATAAGGGAACTCATTTTATGAACATTACCATCGGATGAAGAATTTGAGATACAACATAAAAATAACACTCCATATCATCCTCAGGCTAATGGAACAATAAAAGCATTTAATAAGATATTGGAGAATGAGCTAACTAAAATTTGCAATGTAAAGAGGGACGATTGGGATCTGAAGATACCAACAATATTATGGTATTATAGAACCACATGCAAGAAACTCATAGGGAAGACACCTTTCAGATTTTTGTATGTCTAGGAAGAAGTAGTCCCTTTATAGTATTTGATACTCATTCTATGCATTACAACCATTACAAACATGGCAGAAAGAGGCACAATATAAGAAAGATTGTCTCAACTCATGAAACTAGAAGAGGATAGGATTATGGTTGGTTTCCATCAGGAGGTACAGAAAGAAAAGGCAAATCTTGGCATAATAGACACATTATGAATAATTTTTTTATGGAAGGATATTTGGTTCTTCTCTATGACAAAAAATATTTACAACACCTAGGACAATTCAGGATGCATTGGCTAGGGCCATATGAGATAAAGCCTATCATAGATGGAGGTGTTGTGTAGTTACGGGATCTAGTGGTAAATAGATTCAAGGATTGGTGAAAGGAAGTCGACTAAAACTGTATAGGGACATTCAACCCAATAACCCTTAGTATATGCAACGAAAAAAATTACAGTTGTACATAGTGTATATAGTAGGAGTTAAAAGAAAAATAAGAAAAAAAACTGGAAAAGTGAGAAAAATACAAAAAGGATGCAGTAGATAGATAAGTGGTAGACATGCAGTTAGATTATATAGTGTGCATTTAGATAGCACTTGGTATAAAATAACCTAAATACACTTCATGCCAGATAAATGTGACAAGACAGAAAAAGCATCACGTTGATGCAGAAAATGGTTGAAAAAATAAAAAGTGGTGTTTGGAAAAGTGCGGTGCTACAAAACATTTATGGCACGACCTATAAAAGAAGAAAATGTGCATAGAAAGACTCATTGTTACTTTGTGAAGACGATAGCTAAGGAATAAAACCTAGTGTGAGAAGGTGACTCTGAGGTGTTCAGTAAAGATCCAAAGCAACTCTTTCAAGATTTAGTAAAATGGTGCCACCAAATTTTAGAGCTCCTAGTTGGTTCACAAGGCAAACATGAAGTGTCGTGAGGTCTATGTAGGAGACAATAGTTAATGGGGAAAAAATATTTCATCCTAAAGGAGTGGTGGACGTGGATTCCATTCCTTCCCCAGTAATCGAGTTGGTTATTCTGACAATTGTAGAAGAGAAGGAACAACAAATTATGGTGACAAAGGAAATGAATGTCGACCCATGGGGCGAAACACAAAAGCCTAGCACGGAGAAAAACTCACGCAACAAATTGGATTAGGAACAACACAACCATAGGTACAATCGAATGAGAAATATGTTGGATGAAAAGAGTACGATGAAGTACAACCTCGTGTAGCAGAGCTAGCACAACAATCAGAGGAACAAGTACAGGTGGAAGACATTACGAACCAACAAAACTTAGACACCAAAGAATATGAGGAAGAGAATCCATTAGAAGTGATAGGGCCATTAGTAGGAAACAAGAGGGAAAAATTGTTGCGCCAAGAACATTGAGCAAGAAGAAGGAACTAACAATGCCACTGCCACAAATACGTGAAGGAGTCAAAGTAGTTGGTGACATGTTAGGGTCTATTAACAAACTAAAGTATATTGATCATGATGTGGAAGACATGGGGAAGTTCCCCTCCATTTGTGAAGCAAGTGTATATGGAGAATAGAGGATAGGGTCCATCTGGGGATCCAATTTGTGAGCCGAAATAGTGGATTGTAGGACTTTATAACACAGGGATCATGAATCTGCTAGAGATTCCTCACTTTGGGAGAGGAAAATATGTAAATGCATGTGTCAAAAAACTATTGGAACTGGTACATGGAGGTATCTTATGGATAGAGAGGCATGTATATGTTGGCCCTTGACCAAATTCTAGTGAACTTCAGTCACGTTTGATCAATTTTGGGACTTTGACAGGGTGGTTGAAGGCGGAGAGCAAGGCAAAGCAGATATTGCAGGATCTTGACCCCTTCTTAGGGAATTTTTTGGTTTAGGGTTTATGTAACAGGTATGGGATGTCGACCCATGGGTTTACCCATGTTTAGGCCCATTTTGTAATGTATAAATAGAAATCTAGGTGATGTAAGTAGGCAGTGCTAAGGGTAATGAGGCCAAAATGCTAAGTGCTAGAGTTTGATCTATGTGATTGCAAAGGCTTTGTGCTTATTGTCTGTTAATAACTTGCAAAACTAGTGCAAGTGATTGTCATAATTATTTGTTCTTAAACCTAGCTTGGGGAAGGAGGATCTAGTGAGGTGCATGAATATATCTTGTCCTATGCGGACTAGGTCCTTGTGGCTCTATGCTTGTAGAAGATTGAGAGAAGATAATAAAGAAGAGAAGATTTGGTGGACGTAACCACACACTGGGGTAAACCACGTATATCCTTTTTTGTGGTTTCTTTGTGCATTATAGTTGTTGATGTGATGTATGATTAGTACAATGATATATGTTAGATGCGTCCAAGATAATAGCTTAGTGCTTAGTAATGTGAATGAATGTTAGATCTGATCTGTTTCTATGCGACAAGTGCTTGGAAGTGCTAGATCTAGTTGAATACTACATTGTTACGTAATTAGGGCTTGAATATGCGATGTGAATAAGGGATAATTGCTAATGAATGTTAACTGCTAAGTGCTTTGCTAAGGTATTATAATCACATATCTATGTCCCAGCTAGGTTGCAGACATCTGAGTCCTGCAACCACCTCTGCCTCTACCTCAAGTGAGACTTCATTTGCTTCGCAGGTGTTGCCGAAAGGGCCAATAGTTAGGATTTTGTTGGTGCATTGATGAAGAATTGAACCCTGGGTTTGGCCTTGTGCCAACAAATGGTTCCGTTATCGGGACCTGAAACTGTGATTGCTAAGAACTGAAGAAAAGAGAAAGATCTATACGTAGATCTGTTTCCCTAGTGCGTAGTATTCTACTTGACTTGAGAAGCTTTGTGCTAAGAAGATAAGTCTAATCTAAAGAAAAGAGGTAAGAACTTAAATCTTTATTCTCTGAGAAAGGTAATATAAGTGAAAAAATTTATTTTCGAAAGAATGGATCTAAGTATGTTTAATAGATTTGGTCCTAGCCTAAACAATAGGGTACAACTAGAAGAAAGAATATTTGATATGAATAGATCTGATAGAAATAATGAAATATATGTTATTCCTATGCATAGAAAGAATTGTTGGACTAACAAATGGATGAAAGATCCTAGAAAGAATTTTGTGCATATCCACCACTGTGATCCCATTGCACAATACAGGAAAGGTTGGGGATCGTTCAAGAGAAAGAGAGGGGTAACTCTTTGCTATAGTTGCAGAAGACTGGGACATCTTGCTAAGGAATGCCTTGGTAGAGGTCCTATTTTCGTTTGTTGTAAGGCTACTGGACATGAAGTTTTGGATTTCCCTAGAATTATTGCAAAAGTTGAAAAGATGAATATGAGACAAGAAAACTATCAGACATGCCAATAAACTAAGGATATGATAGAACCCCCATAAAGAATCAGAGACTGTATTATTACAGATGAAATAAACCCTGAATGATCATAGAGATATCAACTTATCAGAGATCTTAAAAGAGAAGGAACGCATAGAAACAAGAATATGAGACTTTTACATAGACTGTGTCCTAGATGAGGAAACACAGGTGAATATCATGACAAAAAGAACTTGGGAAATTTTGGGAAAGCCTGCTATGGTTCCTTCATTAGGAGGAATAGGATTATTTAGAGGAAAGTTGATAAAACTATGTGGAAGACTTACCCATAAATCTATGAGTACTCATGGGACTTCGACATAAGAAGAATTTGAGATCATTAAACTTATTGAGGATAGTGCCCCATTTTCTATTTTGCTAAGAAAAACTTGGATTGAGAAAGATCAAGATACGAAGGAAAGAAGAAGAAGAGGATATAGAACATAAAAAGAAGGAACTAAGATATTTCATGGCTAGTAGAATAACGCACTTACTGGAAGAACAAGAGAACCATTCAAAGCTACTAAGGACCAGAGATCTAGATGTCGAAGTTGAAAGGACGTGGGAAGACTGGAAACACTTGTCTGTACAAGAGAGTAGAGCACCTACCCCAGAAAGAGAAGAAGTATCACCCTTGAACTCTATGAAACACCCTCCACAGTGCAAATTTACCATGCCAAGAGGAGATAAGATTGATAATGGAAAGAGGAAACTAGTGACTCAGATTTCAAGAAAGAAAGCCAGAAATCTTAGAAAGAATAAAGAAAAGTTAGAAAAGTTATAGGACATTCCAGAGAGGACTCCGCCGAAAGAAGGTTTACAGAACTGGAACTTTGTCGGGATAGGAAAACAATGAAGATTGGCACTTCACCACGACCAAGCAATATGACCGTTGGAGGGATCCTGATCATTAGAACAACACTCTAGAATGGCTAGAAACATAGTTATGCCTGGAATGTTATCCATTAGACCATTGGGACCACACCATAATAGATGGAATAACATTTATTGAGGTGTTCCTACCATTGATAGATTCTGTTACGACGTTGTCTATTTATCTCATCGAGCATTTCACTGAGAACACTTTTTCCAATTCTGATTATCCAAGCCCACAGAGAACTAATTTCTTTCACGCAGTGATCATTAAGACCTCTCCATCAATTATGTTACATTGAGTGTTGTTCACCAACCTGAGATATCTGGTCTCGATTGTGCATGTCGGAGGAAATTATCGTAGTAGAAAAATCCATCGAAGATATTCTGATAGACCTCATGGCCAAGAAAGTGATGTCCGTAGGCATCCAAGCCTCGTCGACAAGAGGAGTGCAAGCATCCCTGTCAACTACTCGTGGATCTGGACCATCCCGAGTTATGACCGAGAAAAGAACAAAGCATCATGATGACTTAGAATATGTGAAGCTCATCCCATCTATCATGCCTATCTACATCCTGCCTCTGGCTAGTGCGGTGAGTCATGATAGTGTCCTGAGGGACTTCGGCTACACAGTCATCACTACATACCTCCCAAAGGGGATACACGCAGTCAGACTACAGTTGGAGAGGATTATGATGTTGAATATCAATGACTATAACCTAGGAGACCGCAAGATCTATGGCATGCTCATGCCATACAAGTACTTGACCAAGACAAAGGGGAAGAAGTTGAAGATCATCCCCCAGTCGTGGACCATGGACATCACGAGGTCCACTATCCTAAACGTGATGAATATACCACACTTTTGAAGACATCAGGAGGTTAACGTGTGCGTTAGGCTACTGCTGTCATGCTTTCATGGTGGTTATCTGTGGTTGGACAGGAATATCACTGTCCATATGGCATTGATCCACAGGATCACTAGACTAAGCATGCAAGGACCAAACCCACAAGAATTTTATCCAGGAAAGGCTGCAGATCGCACTCTGGCACAAAGAATCAAAGACACCTATGGAGATGTAGAAAATGGGAAGCGGGGCTATAAGGTAGCCTCCATAAAGAATGGCACAATGTGCCTGGCTTTCCAGTTGATTACTGGTAAGCTAGTAAGGAAGAATAGACCCACACAAGTCACAGGATTTGTCATTGTTGTCCCAGGAAAATGCATGGAAGGGATACAAATGAACTGGGAGAGATTCCTCGTCAACCAGTTAGAGAAATACTGTCACGAAGCTTAGGAGTAAGGCTATGAGTTCCATTTTAGTTGTTTGTTGATCCTAATTGCCTTCATTTATTGGGAGATGCTGGAAGGTGCGACCTTCCCTGAGATTGAGCCATCAAAAACCTTAGCTGCGAACTTCACCATGCTTTGGTATTCAAGAGACATGGCTAAACAATGTCAGTCATACACAATGTTCCACACCTATTACCTGTAGTTGAAGAGGGATATTGAGTCTTCCCCTCACATGACACCGAACACCTGACATAGGTTCATACCATTTGTGAAGTTCCGCATAGATAGAAATTTTATTTATATCACTATGTGAGGAGATGAACATAAAGAAGAGCTCCAATATTACTACAAGCTCACTAAGGAGGACATGGAATAAATAACTAAGGAGTGTCTCACAGAGCTCCTTGTACCATTCGACCAGGAAGAACTATCCGGACCCAACCTAATCAGAAGTTCTCTGGTCACTCACGAAGAGTATGATGCACCCAACAGTAGTAGAAGGAAGAAAAATGAAGAGGTACAAAATATTAACAATGCATCAGAAGAGATTTCTTTAGACTCACCCAGAGGGGGAGGTGATGATGAAGTAGACAAACAAGAAGACAAAGGAGAAGAAGATGAGCAGAAAGAAGGTGAAGTAATACCGCTTAGGGGCCCTATTGACGAAGCTGAGACCTCCAAGAAAAGAAAGGTTTTCCCCATGAAACCTACATCGTGGAAAAAGTCTAAAGATATTAAACCATAGATGCAGACTATGCTCATGATGGATGACATAGATTTCATCATCACTGCTGTCTCAGATACCTCAGAAGACATGTTACAGTGTAATGAAGCCAAAAAATAAGCCATGTATGAAATAATTGAAGTAGAGCTGAAAGGGGTACAATAATCCCTCCACTCCAGCCACACAGTGTCTACTATGCCCCCGTCATCCGAAGGAACAGAGTTGGGAGGAGAACCTTCCTAGCTCCACCGAATAGCAGATGTGAATGAATCTCACCTTTGTCATGTCCAGGAGGAAAAAGAGTAGGCCATAAAGGCCTTAAAGCAAGAAAAAGAGGAGGCCAGATAAAAATGTCAGGTTGTGCAACAGGAAAGAGACGACATCCAAGCCAAGTTTGTAGATGATAGATCGAAAATCCAGAAGGAGAAGGAACATATCCTCGTAGAGAATATTGGAGTTAAAGAAGAAGTCAATAGAGAAATTTACTCTGTGAAGGGATTAGAATATATGGAAGAAGACCCAGTAGAAAGGATAGGAAGCTTTCCAAATCCATTCAGTAGCTCCACCAGAGGATAGGAAAACTAGAGTTACAAGCAGTTCCAAGCACTCCGCAAGAAGTGCGAGATCTAAGAGAAGAAACTGCAAGGAGCGCAGTTGAGAGAATCAAGGAATTAGCCTTGGAATTAAAAAAACTCAGTTGTAGAAGTGCACAAATCTACGAGTGCCTTACAGAGGACCTTGAGCTCAAGACACTGGAGTCCCACCTCCAGGAGGAAAAACATCAAGCAAAAACAGTGCAAGTGCATTTGAAGCTACTATCACTGGTCTAGAGGATGAAAAGAGCCCAGGAACAATGCATGGTTCAATAGTAGGCCCATTCCATTCAGAGTAAGGTCATGGAAGTAACCCAGCGACTCCAGCCAGTGCAGGATGAAGCTTGCATGCTTTTTGAGGAAATTGAAGGACAAGGTGCACAACTAGAACAAGTAGTCACCTCTTTTGAACAACGATTAGAAGGACCTGTCACCGAGAAGTTCATTCAAGAGTTCACTGAGAAGGAGGCTCTAGCGAAGCAACAGGTTGAAGAAGCTCGATCCAAGATCAAAGCATTTGAGGTAGAGTTACCCAGGTCAGAGTGACTCGGGATGAGTCACAGGTGAGTGTTGGGAGCTTGTTGGCCCTTGACCAAGTTTTGGTGAAATTGGGTCATGTTTGACTAACTTTGGGACTTCGACAGGCTGGTCGAAGGCGAAGCGCAAGGAAAAGTGCAGATCACGAGATCTCGACCCCTTCTTAGGTCATTTTTGGGTTTAGGGTTTATGTAACGGGTATGGGATGTCGGCCCATGGGTTTAGCCATGTTTAGGCCCATTTTGTAATGTATAAATAGAAAGATAGGTGATGTAAGTAGGCAGTGATAAGGGTAATGAGACGAAGATGATAAGTTCTATAGTTTGATCTATGTGATTGCAAAGGCTTTGTGCTTACTATGTGTTAAGAACTTTCAAAGATAAGTGAAAGTGATTGTAAGAAGGATTTGTGCTTAAACCTAGCTCTGGGAAGGAGGACCTGATGAGGTGCACGCAGATCTTTTATCCTATGTAGAGTGGGTTCCTATGGCTCTGTGCTTGTAGAATATTGAGAGAATATAATAAAGAAGAGAAAAGTTGGTGGACATAGCCCCACATTGGGGTGAACCACGTATATCCTATGTTGTGGTTTCTTTGTGCATTATAGTTTTTGATGTGATTTATTCTTAGTACAATGATATATGTTAGATGCATCTGATATAATATCTTAGATCTTAGTAATGTGAATAAATGCTAGATCTGATTTGTTTCTATGTGCTAAGTGCTTGGAAGTGCTATATCTGGTTGAATATTGTGTTGTTCTGTAATTAGGGCTTGAATCTGCGATATGAATAAGGGATAATTTATAATTAATGTTAACTGCTAAGTGTTATGCTAAGGTATTATAATCACATATCTATGTCCCATTTAGGTTGCAAACATATGATTCCTGGAACCACCCCCGCCTCTACCTCCGATGAGACTTCATTTTCTTCACAAGTGTTGCCGAAAGGGCTGGTAGTTAGGGTTTTGTTGGTGCGTTGTTGAAGCGTTGAACCTTGGGTCTTCCCCTATGCCAACAATATCCATATATGTGGACTTAATTGCATAAATCACAGGATTACCAATAGATTATGCAAAACTAGGGCAGTACATGGATGATAAAAATAAAGAAAAATACTCGACATATGAGATAAAGAAAAAATATGGGAGTGAAAAAGGATCTAGGGGAATGGTTATTAGACAAATAAATGATCCAACAATGAATTTCATGACAAAATTGATGGCATGTAAACTTTTGAGGAAATATGGTAAAGAGGAATCCCCTGCAGGAGTAATAGCATCAACCATGTAGTGCGCAAAGGGGAGTCTACTTAGCTGGGATCCATATCTACTAAATTTGTTTTTGGAGGATTGCAAGGATGCACATGATTTAGGTACAGATTTTCATTATTCATGGTTAATTATATTGATAATACTAATAGGTTGTGGAGAACCGAAATACAAAGGATTTTACTAGAGGCTAGAGAAATGTAGTGCAATGAAATATACAACATTATGGAACACTTCATATCCAAAGAAAAGGAAGGAAAATTCTATCATTTTTTCCTTGATCTATGATGAGATGCAGGAGAAACTGGCTAATACATGGAAAATACCACCATAAGTGGTGAGGGAGAACCAACGAATATATAACTTTCAGGCTTCCATACATAACATGTGGATCCAGGGTAAGAGGGATCCTAAAAAGTAATGGCTACAATTGAGATATTGTGTCATAGGGGAATAAGTGTAGTGGGCCATGAAGGATTGGCCTAAATAATGGAAGGTGCCATTAATCCCAAAGAAGGTGAAAATATCAAAGAAGAAAGCAGAGGTTGGACCTTCAAGACAATCAGTTAGCCCAACAGAAAACAAAAGGAAGGAAATAGAGCGTGCAAAAGAAATAGGGGGTAGTACAAACTATAGAGAGCTAAGGCAACAAAAAAATATCCCAAAGGATTCATCTTAGAAGAAGGCATGTGTATTAGAATGGAATGGAGGAGTGCAACATGAGAAAAATGTTCATATGCAAGAGGAAAAAAGAGGCGGAGATCTCCCAAATATGGATATACTAGTTACAACCGTGCAGACAAAGAAACTACTAAAGAAAAGAACAATGTTACAAACAACAGGACATTGCAATAAAATGAAGGTGCATAAGGTAATTCATGACCTTACAATTACATAGGATGATTCATAGCTAGTAGTAGAGAAAGTGAAAGATCGCACGACAAAAGCATGGTATGATGCTGAGAAGAAAAGGGGGGATATAATCAAGAAATTGAAAGAGGTCAAGGATACACTGGAACAACTGCAACTTACCACAATGCAACAAAAAGAGCAGGCACAACAACAACAAACTTCTTAGGCAACAACAGTTCTAGAACAAGAGATAGTACAAATCATAGCCGTGGGGAGTGAAAATTTCCATATCACCCAAGGAATATTGCAGGTCAATGAGTGTAATATGCCAGATATAAAAAGTATGCAAAACAAAAATAAAATGCTAGAAATGGCAGATAAACAACAATATAACTAGAATAATCACCACAATAACACGGAAATGATATCAAAATAACACCAGAAAGAGCACTTTGATTCTGAGAGCAATGTTCATGGGCCTCTTCAAGGGGGAAACCTCCAGTAGAGCAGAGATTTATTACAATAATATCCAAGCTAGGGTTCTCATACCCTTGACTCCTATTTATACTAAGTATGTCTATCAATAGAAGCATCTAGAGGAATATCCTTCTAGAAGCGGAAGCTTCTATTAGGTCTTCTTACATTCGACTTATTCTACTTTATTGCAAGGCCTTATTAATATCGACCTTTATTACATCAAAATACATTTTTCTACCGATGTGAGGGGTTAGGTCCCTAAAATGTCCTCCCCCTTAAAAACAACCTTGTCCTCAAGGCTTGAGATGTGGAAATTGATACAGAATGGTAGATGGTTCCCAGTGGCATCTGCTGGAGTTGTATCTTTCCACTGGACTAACACTTCCTTGACAGTTCGGTGACGCAAGCGATGCTCATGCTGGTCCAAAACTGCTTGTGGTGTTATCCAAATGGATCCTTCTTCATCCAACTCGGGAAGGTTGGTTTGATTTTGGCACTTATTTCTAATCACCTTCTTTAAGCATGAAACATGGAAAACATGATGTAGCTTAGAATGACTGGGCAAAGATAACTGATAGGCCACCCATCCCACACGCTTGAGAATTGTATAAGGACCATAAAATATGGGCGCCATCTTCTGACAATGGTCGAGCTTGAGGGAAGTTTTCTTGTAAGGTTGCAGTCAAAGAAACACCTGATCCCCTTCTGCAAAATGATGTTCAAAGAGACCTTGATGTGCTTGTTGATTCATGCGATTCTAGGCCATGACCAAATTCTCTTTGAGGGTACGGGGAATAGCCTCTCAAACTGTAAGCTCTTGGTCAACCACCTAGACCTTGGAGACACCTGGTAAATATGAGAGAACTGACAATGGATTTTTTCCATATACCACTTCAAAAGGAGTCATGCGGGTAGTTGTATGGTATGAAGTGTTGTACCACTATTTATCTAGGGGTAACCATTGAGCCCATTGATTTTTCTTTTTTGATGAAAAACACCTCAAATATGTTTCCAAACACTTGTTGACAACTTCATTTTGACCATCCGTCTGGGGATGATAAGTTGTGTTGAGATGGAATTGGGTGCCTTGTATCTTGAATAATTCTTGCCAAAAATTGTTGCTGAAAGTTGGGTCATGATAAAAAACAATAGAATGTGGCATGCCATGAATCTTGAAGACTTGATCCATGAAAAGTTGAGCCACTATGGATATTGTAAATGGGTGTTGAAGAGCACAAAAATGAGCATACTTGGAAAGGCGAACAACTACCACCATGATGACTGATTTATTGACTGATTTAGGTAAGCTTGTAATAAAATACATAGAGATATCCCTCCAAATAGCAGGTGGAATCGAAAGCGGTTTTAGTGTGCCAGGAGATTTGAATTTTTTTCCCTTGTTGTGTTGACACACATAAAATTCGGCCACAAAATTATGAATGTCTTGTTTCATACCATCCCAGAAAAAATAACGTTTGATCCTGTCATAGGTTTTGGTAAACTCAGAGTGCCCAACTGTGGGTGTAGCATGAAGCTCAGAAAGCACCATGAATTTAAGTTTTGAATATTTACTTAAATACAAATGGCCTTTCTATAGAAGATCATCATGGAGCCAAGAGTACCTTGGGGAAACTGGAGAATTGGGTTGCAATTGTTGTATCAGATGCAAAATTTTGGGATCATGTAGCCATTCCTGGCAAATGGCTTGGAGCCAATCTAGTACAATGAAGGAGAGAGAAAAAAGGGAGCCTTTGTATTCATATTTTTGGGAAAGTGCATCCGCAACTACATTGTCTTTGCATTTCTTGTAAATGATCTCATAATCATATCCAAATAGATTAGTCACCCATTTTTGTTTCTCTGGGGAGGAAATGCGTTGTTCCAGAAAATACTTGAGGCTTTGATCACCTATCTCAGTTTGGAAGCGTTTCCCCAATAGATAAGGGCGCCACAAATCAACGACATGCATAATAGCAAACATTTCCTTTTCATAGATTGATTTGCCCAAATTTATTTTAGATAGTTGTTTGTTGGTAAATGCCAAAGGCCAACCCTCTTGCATAAGGAAAGCACCAATACCTTTCCCTGAAGCATCACATTCCAGGACAAAGGTTTTTGTGAAATCAGGAAGGGCCAAGCCTGGAGTGGTAGACATGGCCATCTTCAAGGTTTGAAAATCCTGAGTAGTTGTTGGAGTCCAAATGAAAGAATTCTTTTTAAGGAGTGCGGTGAGAGGTGTCGCAATCTTTCCATAATTCTTAACAAACTTGCGATAATAACCTGTTAAGCCCAAAAATCCTCACAATATTTTGAGAGTATTTGGGTGAGTCCAGTCTTGCATAGCTTCAATGTTTTTAGGATCCACCTCGACACCGTTCTTTCCAACAAGATGACTCAAAGTACTCGACTTATGAGGCACCAAAAGAACATTTAGATTGTTTCAGGAAAAGTTTTTTCTGAGAGAGTAGGTGGAGAACGTTGTCCACATGATCAAGATGGTCTGTCCAGGTTTTTTTATAGATCAGGATATCGTCAAAGAAAACTAAGAAAAAATGACAAAGAAAAGGGCGAAAAACATGATTCATGAGGCTTTGGAAGGATGAGGGGGCATTACACAAGCTAGAGGGCTTGACCAAAAACTCATAGTGGTCCTCATGAGTTCTAAAGGAAGTCTTAGGAAGGTTTTCCTCTTTCATACAGATTTGGTGGTAGCCAGAACGAAGATCAAGTTTAGTAAAGAACTGGGTGCCACTTAATTCATCGAAGAGGTCATCAATGACAGGAATGAGAAATTTGTCTTTAATGGTGAGTTTGTTGAGGGAGCAGAAGTCAAGACACATGCGCCATGAACCTTATTTCTTCAATACCATGACCAAAGGAGAAAAGTAGGGGCTCTTACTAGGGTAGATAACACCTGCATTACGCAGTTCTTGAATCATTTTTTCAATTTCATTTTTTTTAGAAAAGCGGTGATGATAGGGACGGATAATGAGAGGACGAATTCCTGGTATAAGGGGAATGGAATGATCATGAACACCACTGGAAGGCGGGAGTCCCTAATGAGTGGAAAATTCCAACTTATGCTTAGAGAGGATGGATTGGAGGTATTGCAGAACAGAGGGTGTCTCAGTTGCTTGTATGGCATGGAGTTGGGAAATAAAGCTAGAATGACCTTTTTTGAGCATCTTTTCCATGTGATGGGAACTAATGATCTCAGGTGAACCGATGGTGATTCCTTGGAACTTATATTTTTGGCCCTCCTGGTCTAATTGCATGGTTAATTCCTTGAAATCCATGAGAATGGGACCCAAAGTCCTTAGCCAGTCTTCACCTAACACAATGTCACAACCACCCTTGTCGATAGAAAACATATGAGATTTCAAGTGGTAGTCACCAATTTGGAGACGCACATTTTCACAACGCCCTCCACATTTCATGGAGCCGCCATTGGCAATCATGATTTGGAAATTATTGACTACCTGGATATAGCAATGAGTTTCTTGGGAAATACAGGAATGGATAAAATTATGGGTGCTTCCAATATCGACAAGAATGATGACCTTGTTGGAATATTGGTTGTTGTCATTGATGTCAACCCTAGTCATGGGTTTTGGACCACAATATTGATGAAGGTATTTGGATATGAAGGACAATGCACATGCATATACAACACCCATGGATGGATAATATACATCATGTTATTTCCGGTGGTATGTGGCACTTCACGTGGATCCTCATGGTTGAGGAGAAATGAATTTTTTAAGATGACAAAGTGAATTGAAGAAGGAAGTACATGTAGGCCCTAAAGATAATTAAAGAAAAGAATTACAAAATAAGGAAGTGTCAGGTCGGCCCTAATTTTAAAATGAAGTGACATAAATGGTATAAATACACATCATTATACATTCATTTGATATAAGTTCAATTTCAGATGAAATCAGAAGTAAAGAAGGCCGGATTTCAAGGGAGGATGAAGTCTTTTGGTGATGTGTTCTAAGGTATATTATTTTCAGGTCATCTTACATTTTTTCTATAATTTGTTTTCTAGAATGATTCAGATGGTGAAATTTCTATGGTATTGATAATAAATATCAAGGCACCTGTGGTAAAAAGTTAAGCTCTTGATTCACTATAATTATGGAGATACACTATGTGGAAGATAGGGTTTGTGACCTGTCTTGAAGCTATTCAATAAACCAATGTTCCGGGTAAAAAAATCATATCTTATTCATCGAGAATCCAAATTACATGGGAAAAATTGCATTGGAAAGAGTACAGACTATAGTTTCTTGTGTGCAATTTTCAGAATCGTATGTTAAATATTGAGCGTGGGGCATTCTGTGCAAGTTCACTCTCCTGAATAGACCAGAATTGAATAAAGTCTACCATTATTTCTGTAACTTATTTTTGAGGAGGATTCAAGGAGTGAAACTTGGATGAGTTTCAGAGAATACATTGAGTAATGTTATCTACAAGATCAGAGTACTCCAAGAATTGAAGAATTGTAGAAATTGAAGAAGTCTCAGGAAGCATTATTAGGTTCTATGTGATGATTGGTTGATGGTGATGATTTAATGTAAAGTTTTATTATCTCTCATATATTCTTGG
>SNQJ01S0030948.1:116464-130285 GCA_010110895.2 Picea sitchensis
ATGACAAAGTGAATTGAAGAAGGAAGTACATGTAGGCCCTGAAGATAATTAAAGAAAAGAATTACAAAATAAGAAAGTGTCAGGTCGGCCCTAATTTTAAAAGGAAGTGACATAAATGGTATAAATACACATCATTATACATTAATCTGATATAAGTTGAATTTCAAAGGAAATCAAAAGTAAAGAAGGCCAGATTTCAAGGGAGGATGAAGTCTTTTGGTGATGTGTTCTAAGGTATGTTATTTTCAGGTCATCTTACCATTTTTTCTATAATTTGTTTTCTAAAATGATTCAGATGGTGAAATGATATGGTATTGAGAAGACATATCAAGGCACCCGTGGTAAAAATTTCATCTCTTGATTCACTATAATTATGGAGATACACTCTGTGGAAGATAGGGTTTGTGACCAGTCCTGGAGCTATTCAATAAAAAGGTGTTATAGGTAAAACAATCATAACTTATGCATCAAAAATCCAAATTACGTGGGACAAATTTCATTGGAAAGAGTACGGACTTTGGTTTCTTGTGTGAGAGTTTCATAATCAGATGTTAAATATTGAGCATGGGGCATTATGTGCAAGTTCACCATCTTGAATAGACCAGAATTGAATAAAGTCTACCATTCTTTTTATAACTTATTTTTGAGGAGGATTTAAGGAGTGAAACTTGGAGGAGTTCCAAAGAATATATTAAGTAATGTTATCTATAGGATCAGAGTACTCCAAGAATTGAAGAATTGCAGAAATTTAAGAAGTCTCGGGAATCATTATCAGACTCTATGTGATGATTGGTTGATGGTGATGATTTAATGTAAAATTTTATTATCTCTCATATATTCAAGGGATGGAGAGTTCAACTCTCTTTTGATATTGGAGGATTATATCTTCCTCTTGGAGGTTTATCCCTCCCTTTACATTTGGAAGCTTTATCTGCCTTTGGAAGTCATTACTTCCCTTGAACAATAACTATTGATTATTTCTCATATATTGTGCATGGTGTATTGCGGTGTATTGGTGTAACTCTTATACTATTTTTCATTTCTCATTGGATATAATTGAATGGTTTAAGTATATGTTGAAAAAGGTTTTAAATTATACTTGATATTGATTCACCCCCCTCTCAGTATCAATAGACCTTCCTATGCTTGATTTAACCAATTAGCTTGAGGGTTTGGGGAGCAGAGAAGCCAGTGAGAGCATTTAGGGAAATGACCGGTTCTACTTTGGGACAGTCTGAGGGGGGCAGGTTATGTCAGTGGTTTCAGGTGACTCAGACACAAGGGGAGTTTCAACATCCTCTTCTGAAATATCCTCCGAGATGGCCATAAAAATATTGTGTTCCTTACACTTGTGGCCTTGAAAATATGTGTCATCACAATTATAATAAAGGCCTTTCAGTTGGCTTTCATCCATTTCATCCCTGGTCAATTTTTGGATCTTTAGTGGAGCAGAGGGAGTAGTGGGATTTACTGGTTTAGTGAAAGGAATAAAGGAGGGTTTCCGATTTTGAGAGGATACCACATTTTGTGCTTCTTTAGTTATTTTAGTAGCCTCCACCCAACTCTGAGGTCAAGCCATGAGGACATGGGCACAAATATCATCCTTGAGGCCACTGATAAAACATTCCCGAAAAAGGGCATCATACATGCCCTCTGTCTGAAAATCTAGGCGCTCAAAAGAATCTATAAAGTCTTCCACTACTCCTGATTGTTTCAACTTTGTCAAACAACCTAAATGGTTGGTGTCAATGTCAAAGTGTTCATAAATCTCAGCCACAATGTGTGTCCAAGCAATATACCCTTGGCGGGAAGTTTTTCTCCATTGCCACCATTGCCAATGTTCTTGATGTAGATGGAGAACACCATACCAGAGTTTGGCCAAGTCATATGTAATTCTGTATAAAGAGAAATAATGTTCCATTTGGGTTACCCAATTAGTGGGATCCGAGCCATCAAATTTTGTCACATCCACCCATGGAAGGCGTAGGTCACGCTGAAAGTGATGGGGATAAAAATTATGGTAATGAGAGGAAGTTTCAACTTTGGTATTTGGAGGTGGGTCAGATAAAGCGTTATCTATAGGGATATGAAGCTTGGTGCAGATCATCGAGATGACATATTCAAGTTGGGTAGTCATGTCTTGTTTGAGTTCCTCGATTGAGGAGACAATGGAGGAATAGATGGTAGTATTGATGGTGAAAACATTGGCATTGAGCTGTTTCACTTCTTGTTGGGTCTATGTGAAATTAGATTGCAAGGTATTGAAGCGAGCTTCCAAGTCTTGGCTACGGGTATGGGCCATGATGACGAGGGAACCGAAATGGGCCAGGTGGGGTAAAAACATTTGCTGAAAAATGATATGTATGAATGTGATAAGGGAGAAGAGATAAATTGACTGGCATAGGTCTGAAATAATGGTGCAAAAATTTCCAGACATTTTTTTTTTTACACTTGCATAGTTATACTCTGGTTCGAAGAATATGACAGTGATGAAATACCCAAATGCTTAACCAAGAATAAATTTGTAGTGATTTGGCAACCCGACCACATTTGTGAAACAATAGATCTTGTTTGTTTTAATGTTTTTGTTTCCATCCCCAAGGGTTAGGTATTCAAGGGTTCTACATACAAGGGTTTACCCTGTGTTATAGCTCTCTAATATACGTGCGGGGTCCAATAGTAGTACTCAACCCAATATATCAGGGTACTAAATAGGGAGGCTATATCGTGCCCTTATCCGTACTACCCAACTACCTAGGTACTAGAGATTATATTCCTGAGTGATGTTCTCGATGGCACTATAGCACTCAGGTGGCCGATTAGTTTATCTAAAGAAGGCTTCAGGAAATCTAGGTCGATCCGTACACAGGTGCTATCTAATGCGCTACCACTCGAAGGGGTACCAACAAGGGTTACAAGGGTGGCCAAAAAATGTGTGCTTAAGTACCACTTGTATTTCCTACATGTATGAATCCCTCAACTGTAGATTTATGCACGTAATGACAGATCTGTGTGGCTTAAAGACGCTAGAATACGTCTCTACCCTAAAAAAAAATTTAACCCACAATTTCTGCCAAGGAAAGTGCTTTGATACCACTTGTAATATGCTAGATATAAAAAGTATGCAGAAGAGAAATAAAATCCTAGAAATGGCAGATAAACAACAATATAAATAGAAATATCACCACAATAACACGAAAATGATATCAAAATAACCCCAGAAAGAGAACTTTGATTATGAGAGCAATGTTCATGGGACTCTTTGAGGGGGACACCTCCAGTCGAGCATAGATCTATTACAATAATATCCAAGCTAGGGTTCTCATACCCTCGACTCCTATTTATACTAAATATGTCTATCAATAGAACCATCTAGAGGAAGATCCTTCTAGAAGCGAAAGCTTCTATTAGGTCTTCTTACATTCGACTTATTCTACTTTATTGCAAGGCCTTATTAATATTGACCTTTATTACATAGGAATACATTTTTCTACCTATGTGAGGGGTTAGGTCCCTAAAAATGAGGATATAGAGGATAAGCCACCAAAGGACATAGATCATTTGGACTTGGCACTGCCCAAGGTTCCAACTAAGGAACTGTACAAATTCAAATAAGTGTCGCACACAAAATTTAGTCAAGGGCCCATGCATATGCTACAAGTTTACAATTGGCCAATGAAGTAGTAAGACACTGGAGATGAAAATTAACCAGGTGAAGTTTGAGAGGGATGAAGCAAATCAACACACTGGCAGAATAGAGTAGCAAGTGGAAGAATTATTTAAAACCATTCCTGACAGCGCACAAGAAGAGAACATACCAACAAAGGAGAAAAATGAGAAAATAAAGTAGGCTATGGAGACATATAG
Organism: Picea sitchensis; assembly: GCA_010110895.2. Taxonomy (NCBI): domain Eukaryota; kingdom Viridiplantae; phylum Streptophyta; class Pinopsida; order Pinales; family Pinaceae; genus Picea; species Picea sitchensis. Next base: position 120,332 of record SNQJ01S0030948.1, read on the forward strand.
AAGCCACATTACATAGTTGAAAACACTCCTAGAACCTAGCACTCCACGAGAAGTAAGAACACAAAGGGAGAAAGAGGTTACAAATCATACAGAGAACACTATGTTGATAATCCAGAAAATAAAAAAATTGTATAATAAGAGCATGCAATTATGAAAACATATTCAGGAGGATGAGAAACTACAGGAATTAGACAAAAAACAAGAATTTATAAATAGTGTGATGCAAGAATTGAAGAAGAAGTAGAAAATGATGAAAATACTACACATGTTGAAAATCACACAAGAAATGAAGAATTTGCAGGTAGAGTTGAAGACTATGTAAGTAGATAAGAAGTCAAGGCAGGCTCAGTTAGAGCCATTACAAGAAGGCGCAAAATGAATGCTTACAGAAATTGACGTTGCAAAGGGTCAAATTGAACATGTTGGTTTGGGAGTGGGGAACAGTTGAAGGAGCACATTAATGCACAAATTGTGGATATTGTCGTAGAAAAGAGCACACAAGTAAAATCTCAAGTTGAACAAATTTCAAGTAGGTTCCAGGAGCTAAAGAAGTCGATACAGGAGGCACACGCTACCTAAGTGGCTCGAGAGGAGCCACAGGTGAGTGTTGGAGGCCTACTGGCACAGGTCATTTTTGGGAAAATCACAATAATTAATTAAGGTAGTTAGGAAATGGACCAAATAATGAGTGTGTGCCGGAAAATAGGGAAAATCAGCGACAGGAAATGAGGAAAGTCAAAGGAATGAAGAAAGATGTTGATCAATGTGGAAAATGGTCAGATTCTGGACTAGCCATGCTTAGGGAGTTAGAATGTGGAGAAACCTAATACACTTAGGGTTAGTGGGTTAGGGTTTTGGTCATTTTTGTAATGGGTAATTAACCCCCTTTTTTTAATATACATATATGTGGTGAGATAGCGGGTAGGAGGTTGTTGATGAGATGTATGAGATATAGTAGAAATACTGAGATATAGATAGAGATATGAGCAGAGAGACAAAGATATACATTGTAATAGAGTGTAAGGTGGAAATATGTCGAGCTGAGTGAAATCTTGTCAGCCTCAAATGTAATGCGCACATTGTTATAAACTTGATGAAGAATAATAAAAGATTGAAGAATGCCAAATCTTTGTGGTCGTAGCCTGGGGGGGTGAACCACAATAATTTTGTGTCTCTATTTGAAATGTTCAGCTTATTTCTTTCTATTATGTGGTAATGAGTGGATTAATCTATTATAAGTAGAATGCAGAGCGCAATAGAATAGTCAGGATATTTATTACATGATGAATCTTAAATGAACCAAATGTTTACAAAATGGTAGATATGGATATAACAATGTGTTAGAATAATAGATCTAATGTATGTTGAGTTAGAAATAATTTATTTCATCCCTACAGTATCCTCCATTCCTAGATTGCAGATATTTGGGTCCTTCAGTCACCCATAATCCATCTCAAGTGAGACTGCATTGTGCACTTTGTGTGCAATGTTTCATTTTGGTCTCCAAAAGGGTCGATGGTTTGCAGGGTTTTGTTGAAAACCTAAAGTAGAACCTACATCATCCCATAATGTCCAATAATGGATAATCACCCACACCAATGTTGATAGTAGAAAAATATTAAATGATGAAGGAAGGTGTATAGGTTCATATCAGGATTCTAAAGTTGAGAAATATTATAAACAACATGAGCTGGAGAAATTAATGATAATTGGTTTTCTAGAGCAGTTTCACAAGGAACATGACATTAAGAAAATATAAACTAGTTTGTGGGTCGAAGACAAAAGGTTATTTGGAAAAACGCATGGTGTATATATTATGGTAAGTGTATAAAATCCCCACACACATAAATATAAATGTGTTATTATTATTGTTGTCTTCTATACATACACACATACATACATGTGTGTGTGTGTGTGTGTGTGTGTGTGTTTTCTATGTCTCTTGTATGTAGGTTCTATGGGAAGTAGAATTGCATTCACTTCAGGATACTTGGTTACCTTTAGTACATATTGTTAACCCCATGCCTAGGGGTAACGTGTGTTTTCTATGTCTCTTGTATGTAGGTTCTATGGGAAGTAGAATTGCATTCACTTCAGGATACTTGGTTACCTTTAGTACATATTGTTAACCCCCCATGCCTAGGGGTAACTAGAGGAGATAATTTCTCATGGCCCGAAATGGAGAACATCATCCCAACCATGATGATCATCAACATGTCCATAGATGGTAGCCCAACAACCCCCCTTCATTCACATTTACAACTACAAGTCAATTAAGGCTCATCACATTCAAGAAACCCAGAGTATGGGAGATGGTAAGACATTATCACTATGAACTATGTTAGTCCTTCTTTTATGCAAAGTGTTGTGATTAATTTTTCTGGAATATGGATGAGGATATTTCATTGAAGTTGGATAATGGATCACTAATTGATAAATTGTGTCAGTTGGCTAGTTTCACCTTGGTGGTCAGTTTTGTGCCCTAGTCCCATGTTTTCACCACCCAGGGAAAAGAGGTACTAATGGGGGCCCCTCACAAGAGTAACATTTCATTCCCCACCATACCTAATGCTTTCCATCCTAGAGCCTCTCATTATGTACTAAAATTTGACAATGGGTCATGGTCCATTCTCTCATGAGAAGAGGGGTTCAAGGCCCAAAGGTTGTTTTACAACTTCTAATAAAAGAATAGGAAACTAACGCTAAATAAATAAAGGAATGATGTCAAAAAGGACTAATAAAATATAGTCCAAACTTGAGCTCTAGTCTTTTAGTGCCCGCCCTAGTCCCAAATAGAAATGCTACAACTTGAAACCTTATAAAGGGGACTTGAAAATATAATAAAGTGGACTAGAAAGATGGTTGATAAAGGAGTTTGAGAGAAATAGCATGCAAATATAGGGTAAATTAAGAGAAAGTGTACCCTCCACAAAGGCTCTCATAGAAATGGATTCAGTGACACCATAAGTCATGAATTAAGCCTTAAAACCATATCACTATCACACTTACTCTTGAAGGTTTTTAACTTTCCCTTGTCACTCTCAGGACCTATCCCTCTACCTAGGTTATTTTATTTTCTATCTATGTGGCACACCTAATAGGGTTGGATGAAGGATCTCCCATACTTAAACTTGGTAACTCACATGGGGTCTTGGGTTGATGTGATGCTTGAATGGGATACTGAGGTGATTCTTGTAGCTTACTTTGCATATTTTAAGGAGTAATGTTTCTCATGAACTTTGGTTAACCATGTTTTATGATTTGATTTTCTTTGGATGGAACTGTTCTTTGAGGGACATCTTTGGATTTTACCAAGGAATTTGTGACCTTATTTCAAGAATTTGGCACATGTGATGGAGAACATTGGGTTATACTATGCCTCACCACCATCAAATATTGGATATCACATCCTCAGAACCCTGGTTGATGGAAAAATGGTCTTGGTTTGTGTAGATCCAGTCATGATGGCACACATATGGGTTGGAATACTCACATACTAGGTAGAGTACCCCAAGGTCTATTTACCCATAGGATGGAGGACGTTGCAACAGTAGTGACTCAAACATCATTCAGATATGACATGCATCCCTCATCTCCTTGGATGCAACACATAGAGGCCCTTAACATCACCCTCTTTACCTTGATGTCACTTTCTAAGGTTTGATGTTGTTAGGGTTTTATGGATGGATGAGTACCATAGATGATTTGGTATGACCTTGGGTGAGGAAACACCTCATTTAACATTGCTTCACCTTGGAGGATGCCACATGGACTTTGGAGGCCCTACCTTAGCCTTTGGAGACTTGATGTCACTTTACTTTTCCTTGACGTCTCACATGTGTGGGATGTTTTGATATATTTTCATTTATTGCACATTGTAAAGGTTAAATGAAGGGTTCGAACCCATTTGAATTGTGAATTTTTGATGTTATGTGGACAAAGTGAGATGCTAGGCCTCATATAAGAAGGCTATCCTCACTTTCGTTTTTAGGATCATCTTTCACTCACCTTTGTGGGTAACAAATATGAAAGTTTCACCCTTTATGTGTAAGTAGTTCTTATCGCTCATGTGCTTGGCTTGGAATGGTCTCTTGTGGATGGATTTGCTGATTTTGGATGGATATTTCTACAATTAGGGTTAAATTGTCTTGGTTTCTTGGATGAAGTAAGTAAATTTATGCAATTATTGTTCATGCTATTAATGTTTATGGTGAAATTATTATTGCAAGAAGTCTCGTTTGGTGAAACCCTAAGAGAGGAACATAAATGCTTCTTCTCTCAAAGGGTGATATTTGTCTAAAATTGATTAATTATCCTTTCTAGGGTTAGAACCCTAAATCCCTAAAGTACTAGAACTTTAATATTTTATCCCTAGAAATTTTATCTTTGATCTAGTTGAAGCTACAATAAGGGAGGAACAACTTATAGGGTCCAAATGTGCTTGAACCTTATAATTTATTCTCCTCAAGATCTAATATCTAAGGCCCAAATGTTCTTGTACCTTAGGGTTTATATCCTACCCCTTGGTTTCAAATAGACTAATCTTCGAGCTTGGTTACATTTGAAAATACTCCATAACCCTTAAAGGTACTAGTCTTAAAGCATTCTCATGGTGAATTGATTGATGGAATCACTCTCTAAAAACTCTCAAGAATCCTACTAATTGTACTAACATTAATATTTGCAAACTCATTAAATAACTTGTTGTTGTTATAAAAGGTTTGCTACATCCACCTAAATTACATCAATTTGTTCACACACTAATTTATTGGTGGCTTAACGTAGTCATAAATTAAATTAAACAATTGGATAATATCCTATTGGGAATGTGCTTAATTTTCATGGTCAATTGTGGTATTTCTGAGCATTATTCGTTGTTTATTTTACAAATTACTTATTTATTTTGTAAGAATGGTTTATTTCTACAATTTGCAACATTCATAGAAATCTAAATTGTCTAGTGTCTAAAAGAGGTCATTATTTCATACTTTATCTTGGAAATTGTTATATATATGATGCAAAGTGTTCTTGTTCTTGGCAGCTATCAAGTCATATTCAAACCTCTCCTTTTCCTTGACCTAAATAAAATCATTCGGTGATCAAGATAAGGGGAGATAAGATTTGCTACTAAACTTGATATTTGATCCCTTGAGGTCACTAGGGAAGCCTCCCTTGCGGTTGTTAAGCCCTAAATAGTAGCACATTGCCCATTAATTGGGGCATATTACATGATTATTTTTATTCTAATTATGTTGGCTTGGGTCCATTAGTTGTAACAGTACCTCCTAGTCTCCTATATATACCAAGGACACCTTTTCATTTGGAATCATATTGTATTTGTGAATTTGAGTGGTGTACAAGGCGTTTTCCCCATCGAAGAGGCTTATTATTTGAAAGTATCTCTTTCTAAAGGCGTGGAGTATTTATTATGTTGTTTTTATGCTATTTGGATATATGTTTCCTAACATTTTGTATCAGAACTCAAGGTCTTTCAGATTCACTACTGCATCTGAGACACCTTGGAATGTTTTCTATAACTATTTTCTGGGATGTTTCAGAAGGAAATAATTGGGGGATATTTAGTAGATGGATCAAGGTACTTGTTAAAATTTCAACTTTGAGGGATTTACACTTTCAAAGATATAGTCTGTGAAATATCGGGTTCCTGAACCATCCTGAATTTAGTCATCTCTAAGTTTTTCTATAAATTTAATTATGTGATGATTCAGAGAGTGAAACTCATAGGATATTCATAGGAATTATCAAGGGTAGATGACTAGTCCTATTAACTAATTATGGAGATACACCCTATGTAATATGGGGTAGCTGACTAGTCGTATTAACTAGTCTCAAACAAGTGTTTCGAGTAAAACAATGCTATCTTCTTCAGTGAGTATCCAAATAAAGTGAGACTAGTTTCATTGGATAGTGGACAGTCTGTAGTATTTTTGGTACATGGTTCAGAATAATATATCACAATTTGTGCACTTGGAACACTTTACAAGTACGCTCTCCTGGAAAGGCCAAAAATCAGCAAGGTGTAGGGAAGTTACCATAACTTCCACTTGGAAAATCCAATTTTAATAAGACTTGTGGCATTATAGAGAGGAAATATTAGAGAAATACATAATTAAATTTCAGACCTAGAAGGGTCGAAAGTTTAAATATACAACAGAAGAAAAGTCGACTAGCAGAACAACCTCCAAATGATGGTTTAAAAGGTGTGTTTTGTTTTTGGAAATTTGCATATCTTTTGAATAGAAGATCCAATTGGGGCGATTAAAAAAGTATAATAAAGTGGGATAAAAGTTGTATCACATACATTTGAGAGAAAATTAAGGTTTTTTTTAGGTACATGCATATTTTAGCATCTCTAAGCATAGAATCTATCATTACTGGTTAGTTCTACAACCCAGGGATAGTGTGGTTCTTCCACATACCTAGAGTATATCGGAAGGACCCTTTCGAATGGTTGCGCATTATATAACACTACTACGTATTTGAGCTCCCATGTACCTGGCGTATATCAGGAGGCCCCCTATAATCCTGAGACTTTTCGAGTAAACCTTTTGGTCGTCTTGTTTCTATAGTACACCAAGAACAACACTCGGGGAGATCACTCTCCAGTACCTTGGTAGTCTAATAGAATGGGTAAGGGCATGGTCAAGCCTCCTGATTTAGTTCCCTGAGATATTGGGCCAAGTACTATTGCTGGACCCCACACGTATATCAGAGAGATATAACACCTAAAACTCCCTTGTATGTTAGGACCTCTTTCTAAGCCAATTAGGAATTCCCAACTTCCAGTGATACTTGGACAACATGCCACCAAAAAATGGAACTTCTACACCAAATAATCCTTCATACAATCCTACTTAGACTCTTGATGAAGGTGAAGAAATGTGCAAGGACATAAATGATTTACAAAAGAAGGAAGTAATAAATGATCAACTATAAGGGATGGTGGATTCAAATTAATCCAAGATGGAAGTGATAATGGATACTAAGATGGATGGTTTAAAAGAGGAGATCATGGAAGGATTGAAAATTTTTCTAATAGAGAGACCACCTGAAAGTGATAATGTATCCCCTAAAATTCATGATGAGGACACAAGGAATATGAATCAAGACTAGAGAAACTCCAATGGCATTGAAGACTAGGCACTTTCCTAAGATCGATATGAGGAAGTTTGATGGCAAGGATCCAATCACAAGGGTACTCCAAATGGAGAAGTTCTTTTATCTACATGATGTGCCACACATACAAAAGGTACAAATTGAATCTTTATATTTAGAACCCAATCAATTTGTGTGGTATCGATGGCTTTGTTCTCTCAAATCACTTGTCACTTGGAAAATTTTCACAGAAGAAATGATAGCACACTATGAGTATACAAGGAGCAATAAATTCTTAATCCAGTTGATAAATATCAAGCAAAAGGGTTTAGTTGTGCAGCACAATAATAACTTCCAAAGATTGAATATAAAGGTAACAAATATTCCCTATGATCACTTGATTGATGTATCCATAGGAACTTTAAAGGATAACATTCAAAATGAGGTTTTCCTTTGGGAACCCAAATTATTGGAGAATGCATTCAAGGTGGTGAGAAATGTTGAAAGTAAAAATATGGCTATGGATACTAGAAGGACCACTCCTAACATCTATCGAGAGAATAATGTTCCTTCTTCTAAAACACCTCAACCTACAAGGTTTCACCTCAAAAATTGGAGGAAAAACAAAAGAAAAATGTTTATGCTTTAATTTTTATAGAAAGTATAGTAAGGGACATAAGTGTGATGAGAATAAATTATTCTACATAGATTGTGAAGAGGAAGGAGAACAAGAAAAATAACCATCCCAAGATGAAAACGTAGAAGAGATTTCTTCTGAAGAGTTGACTCCCACCATATCATGTAATGCATTGGTTGGAATTAACATTCCTCAAACCCTCAAGATTGAAGGATATATCAAAAAGAAAAAGGTAATAGTCCTAATTGATTCTAGTAGTACTCATAATTTCATTCACTATAAAGTATCCATAGCTCTCAATTTCTTTATATATCCATCTCTAGAGTTTCAAGTAATGATTGAAAATGGAGGAACTATCAATTACTCAGGTAAATTTCATAATATGAATCTTACTATGGGGGAATATGTAATAAATAGTCCAATGATTTATGTACAGATGGGTGGTGTTTATGTCATACTAGGAGTCCAATGGTTAAAATCATTGGGAACAATGGATTTTAATTTTCAAGAATGTTTCATGAAATTTTCATTGGAAGGAAAGGAAATTGAGTTAAGGGGTATCATAGGGAAACCCAGTAAGGTGATAATATCTAATGGCATGACAAAATTATTGAAAAAGGGGCATCAAGGTGTAATTGTACAACTATGCTCACTAGATGTTCAAGCATCTAAGACATATATTCCCCTATATATCCAAGGGATTATTGATAATCATTCCAAAGTATTTGAATATATTCCTAGAGGTCTTCCACCCACTCTTGATCATGATCATGTGATTCACCTAATTCTTGGGAGTGTTCCTCCTAAAATCAGGTCTTAAGGATACCCTTATGCCCATAAGAGTGAAATTGAGCATAGGGTTGAAGAAATGTTAGAGGGTGGCATTATTAGACCTAGCCAAAGTTCTTACTCTGAACCTGTGGTAATTGTACTCAATAAATATGGATCACGGTGTATGTGTCTAGATTATAGATAGATCAACAAGATCAATATTAAAGATAATTTTCCCATTCCTGTCATTGATGAATTGTTATATGAACTACATGGAACAATATACTTCACAAAGTTGGATCTCCATTCAGGGTATCATCAAATTAGAATGAAGGAAGCATATATCCCAAAAGCAACATTTAGTACTCATGAAGTCCATTATGAATAATTGGTCATGCCTTTTGGCCTTACGAATGCACCTTCCACATTCCAAGGGTTGATGAATTCCATTTTCAATCCCTTCCTCCGATTTTTTGTTTTAGTATTTTTTAATGATATACTAATCTATATCGAGTCTTGGGAGGATCATGTTCGACATGTTGACAGGGTGCTACAAATAATAAAGGAGAAACAACTATATTCCAAACCATCCAAATGTTTCTTTGGGGTGAAGGAGGTAGAGTATTTGGGTCATATTTTATCTCATGAAGTTGTCAAGGTAGACCCTAATGAGATTAATGCCATGATGGACTGGACGATTCCCAAAACATTGAAGAATCTTAGAGAATTTTTGGGTTTGATAGGTTACTACCACAAGTTTGTTCGAAAGTATGGAAGAATAGCAACACCTTTAATGGAATTAAATAAGAAGGATGCATTTTCATGGACTCCAAAGGCAACTCAAGATTTTGAACAACTTAAAGAGGCAATGTGAAAATATCCTTTCTTGACCACACCAGACTTCACAAAAACCTTTATTATGGAATGTGATGCCTCAAGAAATGGCATTGGTGTTGTTATAATGCAATAAGGAAGGCCCCTTTCTTTTGAAAGTCGACCACTCAAGGGAAAGGACTTACACAAACCCATTTATGAGAAGGGAATTATGGAAATATTACATGCATTGAATCAATGGCGCCCTTACCTAATAGGTAGGCATGTCAAGGTAAAAACATATCATGATAGTCTTAAATACTTCTTGGAACAAAGACTATCTTCAAAATAACAACAAAAATGGGTGACCAATATATGTTGATACTGAGAGGGGGGTGAATCAGTATCAAGTACAATTTAAAAACCTTTTCCAACTTATACTTAAACCATTCAATTATATCCAATGAGCAATGCAAAATAGTATAAGAGTTACACCAATACACCACAATACACCATGCACAATATATATGAGAAATAATAAATAGTTTTTGTTCAAGGGAAGTAATGACTTCCAAAGGTAGCTACAGCTTCCAAATGTAAAGGGAGGGATAAACCTC
>SNQJ01S0030948.1:130295-142953 GCA_010110895.2 Picea sitchensis
GGTTTGTGGTAGAATGTTTGGTTTTCCAACAAAATAAGGTGGAAAAAATTAAGACCCCAGGTCTTATACAACCATTATCCATCCGGAGTCATCATTGGGAGGATGTTTCCATGGATTTCATTATAGGGTTACCGAAGTCTAAAGGAAAGAGTGTCATCATGGTGATTGTTGATAGGCTTACCAAGTATACACACTTTTGTGCACTCTCTCATCCTTTCAAATCTAGTACAATTTCCATTGCATTCATGGAGACAAATCAAAATCTACATGGAATCCCAAATATTATTGTAAGTGAAAGAGATCCCATCTTCACTAAACATTTTTGGACATAATCATGTTCTTGTTTGGGCACTCAATTAGATCATAGCTCATCTTATCATCCTCAATATGATGGACAAACTGAGATAGTGAAAAAATTTCTGGAAGGATACCTTCATTTCTTTGTATCTGATAAACAAAGACAATCGTTCAAGTGGTTACCCTTGGAAGAATGGAGGTATAACACCTCATTTCATACCGCAACAAAAAATACACCATTTATGGAACTCTATGGATATCATCCATCATCCATCACTTCTTATCTAAAAGAAAACTCTAAGGTTCAAGTAGTGGAAAATCACATCAAGCATCAACAACAAGTTCTCCAACTCTTAAAGGACAACCTAACCATGGCACACAATCACATGAGACAACAAGCAAATCAACATCGTAGTGAAATATGTTTTGAAGTAGGGGATTGGGTATTTTTAAGACTACAACCATACAAAGAAATGTCCCTCAAGAAAGCTAATAAGGATAATAAATTATCACCGAAGTACTATGCACCTTATAAGGTGTTGCAAAATATTGGTACTATGGCATACAAATTGGATCTTCCTAAATCTTCACAAGTACACCCAGTTTTCCATGTTTCATGCTTAAATAAGGTTATAGGTGACAAGATCCCAGTTCAAAACATATTTCCAAAACTTGACAAGGAAGGAAAAATCATATTGGAGCTTGAATCTATCATCGACACAAGAATTCACTTGCTGAGGAATAGGTCCATTTCAAAGTATCTCATTAAGTAGAAGAAACCACCTGCTGAAGATTCCACTTGGGAAAATTAGTCTTTTATACATAAGCATAAAGAATTATTCAAGCGTTGCGGATAACACTTATTTGAAGGGGAGGGGAATGTTAAGCCCTAAATAGTGGTACATCACCCCTTAATTGGGTCATATTACAATAGTATTGTTATTTTATTTATGTTGGCTTGGGTCCATTAGTTATAATTGTACCTCCTAGTCTCCTATATATACCAAGGAGACCTTTTCATTTGGAATTATCTTGTATTTGTGAATTTGTGTGATGTATAAGGAGGTTCCCCCTTGAAGAGGATTATTTTTTGAAATTATCTCTTTGTCAAGGCATGGAGTACTTATTATGATGTTTTATGCTATTTGGATATTTTTTTCCTAACAATGGTGGACCTCTTCAATCACTAAAATGAGGGAAGTCCATACTTAGGTGAAAGTGGTAGGTTCTTCCATTGTTACAAAAGATTTGTGGATCTTGTGGTGGGATTTGCACAAGTACAAATCCAACGATATAACATACCATTATCACAAATAACATTGTTTACTATTGACATACTATACTATCCTAGTCACTAAACAGATCCATTGATAAGGCCTAAAAGGAGAAATCCAAAATTGAATTCCTACCAATATTTTACATGGCCTCTCATCTAATGTATATTTTATGCGTCAGTAACCCTTTTCTAGGGTTAAGTTGGATTTGGAACATGGCTTAAGCCCTAGTACATGGGTACTATCAATCCATGTGTATAATAAATACAAAAACAATTATTCTCAACTATGTTACTATTTCCTTGCACCCCTTTACAAAATGATTTTATGTGAGAAATGTCTTAGGTTGAGTGAAGAAGCCATTAGATTTCTCATGAGTATAGGGAACTGGTATTTGCAGGAACATTTTACTTATTTGAGAATAAATAGGGTGACTTATCCTCCCCATATTTTTCCCAAGTATGTTCCCAATAGGTTAATATTGGGAGAGATTTCATATCAAACAATTTTTCAAGTTTTCAATGCTTCACCGAAAAAAGATGCAAGGAAACGAACCTTTATCCCTTATAACATGTACAATAGCCATTATGGTTTGCTAAATTCCAAACAGGAAAGATAGAAGGCAAATTCCATGTTGGAATACAGATTTCCGAAGGGCCAATTTAGAAGACACGATCCCCTAGGCCTAGTGACTAAGCACTTTATAATCATATTAATTGCATGGCCCTATGCACATAGAAATGGTAGCATGAATTTCCCTTTGAGAATGATATAAATTTGGAGGAGGTAGAACTAAGTCTCAAGTCAAAATATTTTTACCCTACCCACAATATTTCTTATGATGAGCATATGGAGAAGATAAATGATCTGAAAAATCCTTAGATGTTGAGAATTTTAAATACACATAAACATCTAGTTGATTTCGAAATAAAATGATTGGTTGATTGTTTTACAAATTACATGTGAAGAACTTATCTAACCAAATCCACTTTAATGATAAATGACTTGAAAATAATTGAACTTGAAATGAACAATAATAATATAATTACATACATGTTAGGATATTTAGACACTTAGGAGTTAGTTAAGATCTACTTGGTATAATGCGTCGTTAGGTAAAAGTGTGTTTTTTACTGTGTTTCTTTAGTATGCATTAGTATGCATTTGTAGTTAGGAAATACGACTATCACGATATGTTTCTGACATAGAGTTATCAAACGGTTCATATTCTCCTCGATCTTAACGACTATATTGATTGATGGATTAACACCCGATTGGTACATGATCTCTATTTAAATATCATGGAGGGTCATTTTTCGATGATCGATTGTGAGAAACTCTCTTGTAAAATCTATTTGTAATCTTTTTCTTTTTCATTAATAAAATGCTCTTAAGTGGCCGCGTTGGCTGGGGATGTGGATGTTTCCTCGTAGGGGTTTTACCACGTCACAAAATTAGTGTGGTCATATTTGATCTGGTTGTGTGAGTGGTTATTCAATGTTTTTGTCCTCTGTTAGAACACCTGTGTTGTCGAACATGGTATTAGAGACTATTTGAAGGCCCGATCTTGTTGTAGATTGAGATCATGAAATTGAGTTTCCTCATCTCCATTTTATTCCATTTTCATACATTTTTGGGCTGAAAGGATTGCTCCATTGTTCTCAGAGCACTTGTTTCAATGATGAACACTTTTCGTTTCACTTGAAAAGGTTTCTGTTTTCCCAAGATATGTCCATTTCAGTCAGATCCAGAGGTATAAATCCTGAGCACACTCTCCAAGGTCATCTTCCACAACAAAAAAAGCACCCCCAATCTTCCTACTAAACAATACAATATGTTTTGATAGCTCACTTGGTTAAAAATTTCCTTATTAAGTAAGAGGTCTTGAGTTCAAGTCTCTCTTTTTGTTACATTTTTTGAAAAAGTCCATGCTCCATTGTAAAGTGTATTTCACTTTGAGTATAAAAGTGAATCACTATAAGTAGATTCAATATTTTATTTTAGAGTTATTTATTTTGCATGCAACTTTATTTTATAAAGTAACTTCATTGTAAAAGTGGGTCACTTCATAAATAAACTTATTTGTAAAAGTGAGGTTATTTGGAGGGGTATCTGTCACGAGCCGAGTGAGCTTGCAGTCGGGAAGCGAAATCACCCGAAGCTCCCAATCACCATGCGACACCACAATCGTTCTTTTATCGGTAAAACCACAATAACTTAATTGATTTGGACTATGCCTGCGTTTTATCTTCGTTATGTTATTTTATGTGTTCTTCTTATATACTTATCTCATGTGATAGTAAAAGAAAACAACCATACACAATACAACCAAATCTAATGTGGGAGACCCAAATGGCCTAACACCCATAAAATTTGTAATGAACAAAATAAAAGGGCGTGTCAAGCCAAACTCTTGTGCCACATAGAAATATTATAAAAGATGAGCTTATGCTCTGTTTTCCTAAAACCTGAACTTCATCTTAGCCTTGCCTGCCCTACCTTTCTACCCATGGTTCTGATCCCAACTCGCCTTCACCCTTCTCACAGTTTAGACTTGCTTTCGTCATAACCTCTCCCTTCGCACAGATCGATCATAGCCTCAACTTGACTTTCTTCTTTCCTTAGCCAAAATTATCTTTTCCTGAGACTTCCTTGCCACTTGACCTAGCCAACGCGCCCTAATCAAGGTGACTTAACTGAATATGAACTTCTTGCCAAAACAATTTCTTTCCAAATGGGTTGTCTCTTGGTTATATAGGTGGGTTATCCCTTCAATGGGCGCATCCATTTAACCTGGACTATCACATCCCTTCGTTTGTGGAAGCCGATGTCTAAACTGAGCGTGTGCCCCTTCGGTGGGCACCTATCGTACATTTCACTTGTCTCTTCTTTCGTACATATTTTCTTGAGATCATCTTCTTCAGAGGTGCATGCCCTTCCATTTCACTATACATGTGGTTGGTCGACTCGTTATATTTATTATTTGGGATCCCAAGTCAAGCATGTTCCACATCTCCAACCTATCTCTTAGCTTGGCATCCACAACTCATCCAGTTGTTGGGAAAATTCCCTTGGAATTTTCCCAAGGCTAGGAGCATTTCCAATATTCATTTGGTTGTCTCCCCTTGGTGCACCCAAGGCATCCAAGTTACGCAACTCTTCATTTCACAAGTCTGGTTGGTTGGGTGTTTCACAACTATCGCATCTTCAAATCCAAACTTCATTCTTCGATGAGGGATCCCATGTCCACCAAGGATGCCCACTTGCCCATGTCATTGGTTAAGTATTCACACTCAACTTCCTTCACAAGTCATGGCATGGGGAAGTCATCTTCGGCATAGAAACACGTCCAAAGACTCCTACTTCATCTATAAAGTGACTGATCTCCCTCTGACTTGTCTGTCTCGTCGCATGGAAGGAGCACACATGCTCAGGTCCACTCCTGAGGTGTGACATGATCCCCCACTCAAAGTGTTTTCCTTCCTCAACAATCTCAATATGCACAACCTGTTGTGATCACCAATGCCACTCATCTTTCTTTCTTGACTCTACCTCATGTCTCCCTACTGCATCGTTACTTTGACTTATTTTGGTGCCAACGTGTTGGATCCCTTCATTCCTTATCTAATCGGGTATCTAATCCGATCATCATTTTAAGATCACAAGAAGTCACCCCAAACATAATAATCACCCATTTCTCTTCAAAATTGTTCAGCTCTTGCATCCTTCAAGTTAGCTTGATATCCATCGTGACATCTTCTTGCAACAATTTTTTGTTGTTTTGGAGACATTTTTTAGTATTCTTCGTTGTCCTTCCTACAAAAATGGCTAGTTGGATCATTGTTGTCTCCATGACAATGAGCCAACATGCCCTTGCACTAGTTTGGGGTTGGAAAAGGGCATCCAACTGAGCTACCACTTCCAACCTCATCGACCTGCAATGCTTCACCATACTTCTTCATCAGATACATCAATAGTGGGACATTGGAACTAATTCAGAATTCTCTCTCCTCCACGAGATGCTCAAGTTCTGGATCATAAATCCAATTTCCATTTCCAAGTGTTTTTGCGTTTGGTTCAACTTTCTTTTCGGCATGCTTGTACCAAGGTTGTCGTTCCTCTTGTTTGAACATCTGAGTCACCACTGTCTCAACTTTTCTTTCCTTGGGTTCAAGCCTCTACGTTTCTTCTACCTCCCACCTTGACATAATTTATTCATAAAATCGTGTGAACTTTTACATACCCTAGGTGATGTTTCCCAAGATGTCCTCTATATTGTCAACTCATCACTGTAATTCTTCCAATTATGATTCATCCAAGTCCTCTCTTTCATCCATGTCTCCACTTCATTCATTGGTGTATGTGCAAGGTTGTTGGTTGTCCACCAAATTCAAGGAAGACATATTCATTCCTTTAATTTCTCTTATCATAGGCACCATACTTGGAGTCTATCGTGACATGATAGCCAAACACTCAGTGTGCAGAATGGGAACTACCTTCTCCGTTCACAAGAACTCCTATCCCAAAATCACTTCATAATGTTCTAGTGGAACAATATTGAAACTCGTCCTTCCAACCCAATATCCAAGTTTCATAGAGACATCCTTCGTTGTGCCTCCAATATCTTGTTCTCTTGGGTTGACTTCCTTGAAGGAAGTTCATTCCTACTCACAATGCAATCCAAGATTTTGTGCAATTTTGTAGCACACCCATTTCAGAACTATGGGCTTACTTGCACTCTGATACCCATTTATACACACCATTTGTACAAAGCTCATACATATATCATATATCCCATGCATTTAATCAAATAAACACATTTAACTCAGAGTAAAACATATCATTACTGCTATAATTGAATAATCCATAGCATTCCATCTTAATTTGTATACACAGCGGAAAACATGATAACATATACAGTAGAGACATGATAAAATGTGATAAAACATAGTTAGACACTTATCTTGTAACAATGGTGGGATCCACCAACCAAATGCAGGCCTTCCACGAACCTCCCAGCCTTAGACCACACTGCTCATCAACTCAGCAGTGGGTCACCCCCGAGCTGGGACTAAGCTCCACCCCAAGGCAAGGAATCTAGGCTCAGGCTGAGGTTACAGGGAAAACAGTCACACACAACCACAAGGACGGAATACTCTCCCAGGAATCTCCCACACTCACTGCCCACAGACCCTCATTCCCCACATGCTTGTTCCACCCTAGGAGAATGCACCTTCTTTGTTACCTGGACAGTCCTTCGACTGCCAATCTCCCTTACCTTGGGTTACAAGAACAAACCGGAATGGAAGTCTCCAGGCTCTATGGCAGCTACAGGGTTCCTTCCAGGAGTTCTCTCCTTCCCCTGTGCACTCTCTCACCTGGAGGGAGTCGCTCATAGGCCAACAAGCCTCACGCGGTCCAGTACTGCGTAGTCTCAACAATCCCACGGGAAAACAGACACAGGCTTTCCAAAAATTGGTTCGGCAATCACAGGATGGCTTCACAGTCACGGCTTCAGAACAGGGAATGCTCGCATAGGCTCTCTCATCTTTCCCAAACAAGCAAAGACTCTTCCCCGAAATCAACACAGGCTTCTCGTAGGCTGGGGTTACACCAGACATTCGAGTCACAGGGTCTCACGAAGGTTCTCTACAGGAGTTGGGTTAGTCATACTACTCAGAGCTCCATACACATTCAGACAATCCGGTGGAATGGGAATGGAGCCTTCTCACGGCTCACCCTGGCCATTTTATTTGCATGCACCAGGGTTGACACTTGTCACCCATGGAACTTCATGCGTTCCACCAGCACACATTCCTCCCACCACTTGGGAAATCACACATCCTTCCAAAAGGACTTAGGATAAAAACATATGATGCGCATATCTTTTGGAATAATATTAAAATATTATTCCCAGGCTTAAGACCCCCTAGGCTTATCCCCTAGGCTCAACACTTAGCCCCTTTCCCACCTTCCATCCCCTAATTCCTTGCCCACTCTGTGGATGCTCAGTCCCCCTTCACTCATTCATCATGGTCGGTCTGCACCTGGTGGTGTTTATATTTTATTAAGTGTTATGCATGATTACATATACAACAACATGCTCCTAGCCTTCAATACTCATGCTCCCTGACCTAACAACACATAAGCCTCCAGCTTATGAAAACTTGGCTCACTAGCCTATAAAACATAATTACAATTCCTTTCCAAACATGGTTTACAATGGGGCTCGGCCTTGGGGACACTACAAATTTCATCCCTCATGAAGTTATGTGTCATAATGCTCTCCACCATAGCTAAACTCATCTTCCCATTGATTTATGCCTGAACATAGCTAAGTTTTGTCATGTCGTGGTCTTGAGTGACTATCGTTTGTGCCCGTGTAACAACACCCAAAACCTACAACACACTTATAGATGGGTTCTCTTCCTGCTCCAAGGAATTCACCTTATGTTGTCTCAACGAACAATTCTTGGCATGATGTTCTTTTTCACATATCCAACAAGAAACTGGCTTATTTTCCTTCTTTGTTTCTGGTTGACCTGAACCATCTTTGTTACTCTTGGATGTCTTTGTCTTCTCCTTATCCTTATTCTTCTTGCCTTTTTTATTCTCACGCTGGCCTTCATTGTTACTTGGACTTTTCTTGGCATCACCCTTAAATTCCATTAACTTGTCTACCGCTGAGATTGTTGTTGCAAGGGTCTAGATGTTTTGACGTTGTAGTTCACTCTACGCCCAATTATGAAAACCATTAATGTACTATAAAATCCTATCTTCATCTGACATCTCTTTGATCTCTAACATTAGACCCGTGAACTCCTTGATGTACATTTGGATCTTTCCAAAATGTTGAATATCCAACAACTGGTTCCTAGCGATCCAAGCTTGGTACCCCAGACCAAACTGTTCTTTCAAGGATGCTTTCATCTCTGTCCAATTTTAAATATTTCCAGTGATCCTTCCGTATGCCAATTCCTCAACTCGGTTTCTCCACCAAAATTTCGCAGTACCTTTTAAGTACACCACAAAATCATTTACCTTGGCCTCATCTGGACTTCCATTCATCTATTCCAAGTATTGCTCCATGTCCCAAAAAATATTTCCTAACATATTTGCATTTTGAGTTCCATCATATGGCTCATGTTCCTTCATCTTGATTCACATATGCATAATAGATGAGCTTGTCCCATTGGCTACATCTCGTTTAATCAATGTGATGGTGTCTTCCTGGTATTTCAATTTTTCCTGAAGAAAATATATGGTGTCTTCTTCTGCCTTAAGTCTTCCATGAGTATATTCACGAGTGATGGTGAATAAGTCTTTTGTTTCCTAACACTCCTTGATAATTTCGTTAAACCTAGCCATGATATCACCCATCCTTGGCTCATGCATTTCAACCTTCTCACCATGCGTACACATTGCATCTGTCAGTTGATCCATCATTTTCTCTAAGGCTAAGAGCCAGTCTCTCATATTGGACGTCTTAGGCTCTATTTCATTGTCATTTTTGTTATCATGTGGTACAACCATCCCTTAACTTATGAGGACCTTCACAGTTAGTACGGCCTTTACAAAAGTGCTTTATACTTCTCCCCAACTCTTCGCTACAAATTATGTAACAAGATTCGCAAACCCAACCAAAATTCTCTTCGTGGATTCTTGTGAAGCGAGCTCTGATACCATTTGTCACGGGAATGATGATGGTGAAGAGCTTCATCGATCCATCTCCAAATATAAACAAAACGGCTCTGATACCATCTGTCATGGGCCTGGCGAGCCTGTGGTCGGGTGAGAGAATCACTTGATTCTCCCAGTCACTGTGCGACACCACAATCATTCGTTTATCAGTAAAACCATAATAACTTACTTGATTCAGACTACGTCTATATTTTATCTTCGTTATGTTATGTTATGTGTGTTTCTTATATACTTATTTCATGCAACAGTAAAAGAAAAAAACCATACACAATACAATCAAAATCTAATATGGGCGGCCCAACCATCCTAACACCCGTAAACTTTGTAATAAACAAAATAATAGGGAATGCCAAGCCAAACACTTATGCCACACAGAAAGATTACACAAGATGATATTATGCTCTATTTTCCAAAAACCTGAACTTCATCTCAGCCTTGCACTCCCTTTCTTTCTACATGTGGTTCTTCTCCCAACTCTCCTTCACCCTTCACACAGTTTAAACTTGCTTTCTTCATGACTTCTCCCTTTGCACGGATTGGTCACAGCCTCAGTTCAACTTGCCTCTTTCCTTATCCAAAATTATCTTTCCCTCAGACTTCCTTGCCACTTGACCTAGCCAACACACTCTGATCAAGGTGACTTAACCAAATCTATCTTCTTTCCAAAATTCTTTGTCTTTCCAAATGGGCTCTCTCTTGGTTATATAGGCATGCTCTCCCTTCAATGAGTGCATTCCTTTAACCTAGAGTGTTGCATCACTTTGTTTGTGGAAGTTGATGTCTAAACTAGGTGTGCATCGCTTTGGTGGTTTCCTGTCGCATGTTTCGCACATATTTTCCCACTTGTCTTCTTCATAAGTTCTCTCCCTTATGTCACGCTCTACCCATGGTTGTCATAATCATTTTTTTTCTTACTTGGGCTCCCAAGTCAAGCACGTTCTAGATCACCGACCTGTCTCTTGGATCAACATCCACAACTCATCTAGTTTTTGGGAAAATTCCCTTGGTTCATTCCCAAGTCTATGAGAATTTCAAATCTTCATTTTGTCGGCTCCCCTTGTTGCACCCAAGGCGTCCAAGTTACAAAACTCTTCGTTTCACAAGTCTGGTCAGTTGGGTGGTTTTTCAACTATCACATACGCTCATTCAATATTCTATTTTTGGTGAGGTCTCCCATGTCCACTTAGGGTGACCACTTTCTCACTTCATTAGTTAAGTCTTCACACTCAACTATTCATGGCATGGTGAAGTCATATTTGGCACAACAACGCGCCCAAAGACTCTAACTTCATCTATAAACTGACCGAGTGCCCTCCATCTCACTCGGATCATCCATCTCATCACATGGAAGGAGTGTGCGTGCTTAGTTCCACTCCTGATATGTGACAGTATCACCACCACGTGGTTCTTTGGTTACAATTTATGCCTTTTTTTAAAGGGTGTAACTTTCACATCTGAAGTCCGTTTTCAATGTATTTTTTTTTTAAACCGCCTAATTTTTCGAGATCTTTCCATCCAGGTCATGAGTTTCAGTTTTTAAATACATTTTATCTGCATATTTAATATGGCTTCTTCTAGTAATATTTTTTTTACCAACACCAACTACTTCCAATGGAAATCCCATATGGAGGATTTATTAAGAAGTAAAGGCTTGTACCAGATTACCTTGGGAAAGGAAAAAGAATCCAATAATGTTGATAAGAAATTCAAATGGGATAATAGGAGTGATGAAGCATGTGGAATGATTAGAATTTTTATCTCTCCTGATTTAAGGTTCCACCTTCAAGAAATTGATGACCCCGATGTCAACCCTTGGAGAAACTCTGGTAGCGAATTCCGATAGCACAAAGGTTTGGGTAATGGACCCAAGTTTGTTTGATATATAACAATATGATTTTTAATATATTTGAAAGTAATACTATTCTATATGGATAGTACAAGTCATGCCATTTCCTATGTTATGTGGAATGTCACATAACTTCTCACGATTAGAGAGTTATGGCCATGTGAAGTTGGAGAACCCAAGTTTGGGTAATGGACCCAAGTTTGTTTGATGGATAATAGTACGAGTTTTGATATATTTGCAGGAAATACTATTCTATGTGGATAGTACATTTCATGCCATTTCCAATGGTATTTGGAATGCCACATAAATCCTCACGTTTAGATATTTATGGCCATGTGAAGTTGGAGAACCCTCATGAGTCATCTAGAATCTCCAAAAAGTAAAAGTAGTCAAAGTGTTTGCAAATAAGTAATTATTTAAATAATAAAGTGAATTGATGAGTATACTATAAACCAAAGTGGATACAAAATAAATTATTTAAATAATAAAGTTAATGGAGAAATTACTAAGTGGACAAGTGGTTAGAAGTGGGTTAACCCTAAAATAAGGAAACTGGGTTAAGATGGTTAAAAGGTAACCCCTTGAGGAAGCTATATGAAAGTATAAATAAGAGGCAAGGCTCTCTCATTTTAATTACACTTAGGAATATTGAATACCTACAAGTGACTGAGGTAACCAAAGGATATCTAATCTGAATTTCAGAGGGAAGGTGAAGTAAAGAAGGCTGAAATTCAAGGGAGGATAAATTATTTTGATGATGCTTTCTAAGGTATGTTATTTATAGGTTAGCTCACCATTTTCGCAATAACGTTTTTTATAGAATGATTCAGACCGTAAAAATTGGGAAGCCTTTGAGGAAAAATATCCAAGTAGTTGTGGTACCAATTTTAGCTTGTGGTTCGTTGTATTTTTGGAGTTACACTCCATGGAAAATAAGGCTTGTGGCTAGTCCTGAAACTAGTCTAAAACAGGTGTTTTGGGTAAAAATGTCACAACTTCTTCATAACAGATACAAATTAAGTAATACCAATTTTTTTTTGTTATCGTACAGCCTGTATTATTGTTTGTAAAATGTTCAGATCCATTCAACAAATATTTCGTGCGGGGCATGCTATACAAGTTTTCTCTCTAGAATAATCCAGAATTGAATGAGGTATACCATTGTTTCTATAACTCATTTTATGAGAGGTTCCAAGTAGTGACACTTGGAGGAATTACATAAAAACACTGAAGAAAATTGTGTACTATTTTCATATCTTTATTCATTACAGGTACATAGTTATGATTATTTCAAGTTAGGGTTGTTGACTAATCAAAAACTAGTCATCTGAGACTAAAGTAAAGTTTGATGAACATGATAGTCTCTTGTTGTTAAAGTTAATGAAGGTTTGAAAGTATGTAATCATATACAACAAGTCTATTACAGAGTTAAAAATCAGATTTGGATGATTAAATTGATGAGGGATTTTGGTTGAGGTACATGTTGGGTACATGGTTGAGACAAGTAGTTGATGAGTTGGCACATACATGAGGTGTATAG
>SNQJ01S0030948.1:143003-161255 GCA_010110895.2 Picea sitchensis
CATGGTTGGAGGAACTTGTTAGTAGTATTGTTGACACGTGGTTTATGGATGATGTAGCATACGTGTATTGGTATATTATTAGAAGCACATATTGATCTTGGTGATGATTAAGAGTTGTTGTGTTATGCTTGGTTGATACACATTTTTGATAGTTGTCTTGGTGATTGATATTGATGAGTAGATATGATTTGGTTGATAAGATTCATGAGACAAGTTGTTGTTATAGGTTGTTTGGACATGTTGTTGTGACAAGTTATTCATATAGGTTTGGTGCATATTTGATGCACTCGTTGACTATACAAGTTTAGGTACAAGTTGGTGCATGATTGATGCACTTGTTTATGGTATAGGTTGATTACAGGTTGTTTGGTACAGGTTGGTGCATGGTTGATGCACTTGTTTATGGTACAGGTTGATTACAGGTTGAGGTACAGGTTTATGCATGGTTCAGGTTATTGGCATAGGTTGTTTTGTGCAAGTTGATTGGTACAAGTTTAAAGAAGTATATCTCACAGTGATAGTGTGATAGTGGTTCCATCATTTTGCTTCTACATCAGGGCGGTTGGATGAGGCAAGGATAGGTGGTTGTAGCCACCTTCCGGTTGTAGTTGGAGAACATAGGGGGTTGTATCCTCCTTCTGGTTATAGCTAGAGAATTGGGGAGTTGGATCTTCTCTTAGGTTGTAGCCTGAGAAACTAGAGGGTTGGAGCCTCCTTCCAGTTGCAGCTGTAAAACAAAGGAAGTTGGTGCTTCCAATGAATGTAATTTTTAAATACATCTAAGAAAAATCATTTTGTGGTTTTATCCCACTTTAGGTTTCCACGTAAAACAATGGTGTAATGTGTATGTGTGTGATTTCTCATTTGTTCATTGTTTATTTACTCTAGAACTATTGGTTGATAATGCTACATTGATATAACACTTGCATTTTATGGTGAAAAATGATTAAATTTCTCTATTACTGATTCACACCCCCTCTCAGTAATCAAACAATTGGTATTAGAGTCGTTTCCTTCAGGAAACAGTTTAACCACTGGAAGGGTATTATTCTAAGAATGGAGTACCAATGTTTAATGGTCAGAATGGTTTTAACTATGAGATGTGGAGTAGAAGGATGAAAGTATTTTTTACAGGAACATGGACATTATATTTGTCTATCAGTTGTTACAATATATCATAGTTCAAAAAGGGAAAAGACTGCAGCCAAGAAGGAATTGAAGAAGAATAAAAAAATAACAATGGATTTCATCTGGGAAGGATTACCTAATCCAATAAGAGAAAAGTTTTGTAAATGTTCATCAACCAAAGAAATTTGGGATAAGTTACATGACATATATTCTTCACCCATTGCAGATTCAAAAACGCCAAAGAAGATGCAGATACATATCAAGAAGAATTATGTTCACCATGTCAAATAGATTTAGAAGATGAAGAGTACATGATCACCAAAGGTATGTTGTTTTTCTTTAATTGTGAAAAATGTGGGCATCTTGAAATAGAATGCAATGAAGGAAATGAGACATAAAAACTAATTGAAAAGGAAGACAATTATGAAGCAGAATCGATTAGTGATTTAGATGAACTAAGAGAAGAAAACAAGTCACTCAAGAAAGAATTGATGAAATAAAAGGAAAGTGTTCACATTTTTTAATAATCCCAATAGGTCATTGAGAACTTAAGAACTCAACTAGAATAAGCCATAAATATCGAAGAAAATATTGACTATCAAAAGAAGTATTTGGAAGCTAGCATAGAAGCACAAAAGCAAGAAGCAGAAACGAGAGAGAATATATTGACAGATCATCTTAAGGAAATAACTAATGATCTAAACCAGCTTGAGGTAGAGTTTGGTCAAGAAGAGAAAGGACTTGAATAATAAATAATCACATTAAAAATTCATCTTGAAGAAGAAAAAAGAACATAAGGAGTCATGAAGTCTCAGATAATGAAGAAAGAAGAAGAGGTTGAGAAGCTTGAAGAAAAATTTGTCATATTGAGAAGTAAAATCGTCAATCTCAAAAAGAACGTTGAAGAGACAGAAACATCCACATCCATTATAGAGAATGAAGAGAAGCAATCTAGGTTGCTAGAAAATAAGAATGAATAAAATAGAAAGAGTTATGCAAAATTAATCAAAGGAATGAATCATGGTCAACCAAAATCTAAGAAAACTATTGAAGATACATATTCAAGAAGACCATCCATGTTCAATACACAAATAAGCTTCAATCATGATCATGATCAGTCAAGGAAATTTTTTATAAGAACTATGCCACAAAGAAGATCATTCACTCCTAGGTATGAAAATTTATTTTATGGTCATTTTTTTTATTATACTAACTTTGGACATAAGGTTGTTGATTGCAGGGATTATAAAAGAAATGTTCAAGAAAGAAATGACTATGTGGCCTCACATAGCATTAAATGTTACAAACGTCATAACTATGGACACATAGCTAGTGATTGTAAAATAATTATCAATACTTCCATGAAAGAGAACACTGATATCTGATGTAAGAAAGTGTGGATAAGAAAACATGAAGAACAGGTGAACAAAGACTAGGTCCCATAGATCGCAAGATTGACAATAAAACGAGATGAAGAAAATTCTACAAAAAAAAATAAAGATGTCAGATACATAAAGGTTTGGAAAATAACTGAAAGAAAAGAAGGACATGTAAATAAGGAACAAGTTCAAGAGATTGTACTTTCAGGAATTGTAGTGAAAGATGAATCCACATAAAGAAATAAATAATTCATATCTCAGAGAGATGATGAATCTACCAATGAATATGATGATGAATACACATCAGAGAAGGAATCATTCTTAGCCATTTGTCTTAGAGACTCCCAGGTAATATGAATATTAGACATGGGGAGTTTATGCGATAGTTGTGATAGACCAAAGAACCATCCTTCAAGTATCTTGTAGAGTTTGACAAGACATTTCTAGAGTAGTCAGTTAGCATAAGTACAGTTTGATATATTAATCAAGACTTCATGATAGTATAGTGATAAATGGGTCAACATTATGGACATTTGCACAAGTAGAGTCTTGGACAGTATGGAAAGATATCAATTCATAAGAATACTTGGCAGGTTTGGATAGATATATGACACTAAACAAGAGAATGGATTCATATATTGGTTCAAAGAGTGGTTCAGAGACAAAGAAATATTATCATAATGGATGATAATTACACAGAAAATGGCTCAAACAATGATAATGGATTCCGAATTGACATATATTTTTTGGACACATGCAATGCATACAATAGTTCACATTCAAAACAAAGTAATTTTTAGAAAAAACAATGAAAAAACTCCCTACGAACTATGGAAAGGAAGAACAGACAACAACCTCTACATTAAGGTAACTCAAGGTAGTATTTTATTAATTGAAATTTATGTTGATGATATTTTTTTTTGAAGTACTAATGACAGGTTAAGCCAGAAATTTGCAAAGGATATGAAGAATGAATTTGAAATTTCATTACTTGGAGAACTATCCTTCTTTATGGGTCTTCAAATATGTATAAACAAACAAAGAATTTTTATTTCTCAAACTAAGTATATCATAGAAATGATAAAGAGGTTCGGAATGGAAGATTACAAACTAGATACCACTACTATGCAAACCAATTGCAAGTTGAGAAAAGATGATGATTCAAAGTCTACATACCAGAGGAAATACAAGTCAATGATTGGTAGC
This sequence comes from Picea sitchensis, assembly GCA_010110895.2. Taxonomy (NCBI): domain Eukaryota; kingdom Viridiplantae; phylum Streptophyta; class Pinopsida; order Pinales; family Pinaceae; genus Picea; species Picea sitchensis. The sequence continues at coordinate 146,717 of SNQJ01S0030948.1, forward strand.
TTACTATATGTGACAACATCCAGACTAGATGTAATGGAGGCAGTGGGATAGGTGGCACGATTTCAAGCAGCACCAAAGGAATCACATGTATTAGCAGTGAAAAGGATTTTCAAATATCTCAAAGGAACATAAGAGTTTGGATTATGGTATCTAAAAGGAAAGGATCTATCACTTATATCCTACACAGATGAATATTGGGCAGGTTTCATTGATGACCGGTGAAGAACCATTGGATCTGTGTTCTACTTGGGTGAGTGTTTAGTATCATGGTTAAAAAAGTAACAATCATCAATATCCTTATCTACAGCCAAGGAAGAGTAGATTGCAGTAACAAAATGTTGTACATAAGTTCTATGGATGAAACAAACTCTGACAGATATACAGGTTGAGTATGATGATCCTATTCCAATCTAATGTGATAATACAAGCCCCATCAATATCTCAAAGAAACTGGTGATGCACTCCAAAATGAAGCACATTCAAATCAAGTATCATTTTCTGTGGGAACAAGTTGCATAGAAGAACATTGGAGTTGAATATGTGGGCACAAAAGAACAAGTGGAAGACATATTTACAAAACCACTTCCACGGGAATCCTTTGAGTATCTTCACCAGAGACTCGGAGTAATTTCTACTCCAAAATGAATGCTTTTGAATGGTTATCTTATATGTCTTAAATTTACATGAGGAAGCACCATAAAGAGGACAATTTAGGTTGGGAGATCAGTTTCAGGAAGATTTCATTCAGGGGGAGTATCCCCAAGGATAGTTCAGTTAGGGGGAGCAACCCCATATGGAAGGATACCTTTTCCATTGATGATAAAGGGGGAGAGATTTATCAGATGCAGGATAGAAATTCTTGGAGAGAGAGCACAAAGGCATGTATACAGAGGGAGCATCCCCAAGGAGAGTTTAGTTAGGGGGAGAATCCCCAAAGGGAGATACCATTTTCCATTGATGTCAAATGGGGAGAGATAGAAACATTGATGAGGAGTATACGCATGAATTTTATCATGACTAAGCATTGTCATCAATGTTGGTGTTCCCATCAATGCCAAAGGGGGAGATTGTCAGACAATTGGCTTAGGTTGATGGAAAGTTGGTATAGATTTTTGGTTTTCATTGATGTAAACCATTGGAGAGTGATATTATAGATTGATTTCAACCCTTAGTGATTGATGTCAACCCTTGGAGAAAGTCTAGTAGAGAATTTCGGTAGCACAAAGGTTTGGGTAATGGACCCAAGTTTGTTTGATGTACAACAATATGAGTTTTAATATATTTGAATGTAATACTATTATATATGGATAGTACATGTCATTCCACTTCCGGTGGTATGTGGAACGTCACATAAATCCTCATGGTTAGAGATTTATGGCCATGTGAAGTTGGAGAACCCAAGTTTGGGTAATGGACCCAAGATTTTTTGATGGATAATGGTACGAGTTTTGATATATTTGTAGGAAAAAATATTCTATATGGATAGTACATGTCATGTCATTTCCAGTTGTATGTGGAACATCACGTAACTCCTCATGGTTAGAGATTTATGGCCATGTGAATTTGGAGAACCCTCATGAGTCATCTAGAAGCCCCAAAAAGTAAAAGTAGTCAAAGTGTTTGCAAAGAAGAAATTATTTAAATAATAAAGTGAAGTGATGAGTGTACTATAAATCAAATTGAATACAAAATAAATTATTGAAATAATAAATTTAATGGAAAAATTACTAGGTGGACAAGTGGTTAGAAGTGGGTTAACCCTAAAATAAGGAAAGTGGGTTAAGATGGTTAAAAGGTAACCCCTTGAGGAAGCTACATGAAAGTATAAATAAGAGGCAAGGCTCTCTCATTTTAATTACACTTGAGAATATTGANAAGTGGTTAGAAGTGGGTTAACCCTAAAATAAGGAAAGTGGGTTAAGATGGTTAAAAGGTAACCCCTTGAGGAAGCTACATGAAAGTATAAATAAGAGGCAAGGCTCTCTCATTTTAATTACACTTGAGAATATTGAATATATGCAAGTGACTAAGGTAACCAAAGGATATCTAAGCCAAATTTCATAGGGAAGGTGAAGTAAAGAAGGCTGAAATTCAAGGGAGGATAAATTCTTTTGATGATACTTTCTAAGGTATGTTATTTACAGGTCATCACACCATTTTCGTAATAATGTTTTTTATAGAATGATTTAGACCTGAAATTGGGAGTCCGTTGAGGAAACATATCCAAATTGTTGTGGTGCAAATTTCAGCTTGTGGGTCATTACTTTTTTGGATTTACACTCTGTGGAAAATAGGGTTTGTGGCTAGTCCTGAAACTAGTCTAAAACAGGTGTTTCGTGTAAACACATTATAAATTATTCATAACAGAGTCAAATTCAATAAGACCAAATTTGTTTGTTATATTACAATCTGTAGTATTCCATGTACAATTTTCAGATCCACATACAACAAATATTCTGTGCGGGGCACGCTCTACAAGTTCGCTCTCTAGAATAATCCAGAGTTGTTGTGTTATGCTTGGTTGATGCACATATTTGAGAGTTGTCTTGGTGATTGATATTGATGAGTAGATCTGATTTGGTTGATAATATTGATGAGACAGGTTTTTGTGATAGGTTGCTTGGACAGGTTGTTGTGACAGGTTTGGTTCATGGTTGATGCAGTCATTGATGGTACAGGTTGAGGAACAGGTTGGTGCATGGTTGATGCACTAGTTTATGGTACAAGTTGACTACATCTTGTTTGGTACAGGTTGGTGCATGGTTGATGCACCTGTTTATGGTATATGTTGATTACAGGTTGAGGTACAGATTGATGCATGGTTGATGCATGGTTTAGGTTATTGGTATAGGCTCTTTGGTGCAGGTTGATTGGTACAGGTTTACAATAGTATATCTCACAGTGATAGTTTGACAATGGTTCCATCATTCTAATTCTATGTTAGGGAAGTTGGATGGGGAAAGTACATGTGGTTGTATCCACCTTCCGATTGTAGTCAGAGAACATAGGGGGTTGTAGCCTCCTTCTTGTTGTAGCCATAGAATTGGGGAGTTGGATATTCCCTTAGGTTGTAGCTGAGAAACTAAGGGGTTGGAGCCTCTTTCCAGTTGCAACTGGAAAACAAAGGAATTTGGTGCTTTCAATGAATGTAATTCTTAAAGGCATATAAGAAAAAGTGTTCCATGGTTTTCTCCTGCTTTCAATTTCCACGTAAAAAACCGGTGTACCATGTATGTGTGTGATTGCTCATTTATTCATTGTTTATTTATTTTGAAACTATTGGATGATAATGCTACATTGATATAACACTTTCATTTTATGGTGAAAAAAGATTAAATTTCTCTATTACTGATTCATCCCCCCTCTCAGGAATCCAACAAATTCTACTTCTTCTGATGAGTGACTTATTGATTATGGAGCATCTTATCATATGGTTAAGGATAAAGACATATTTTTTTCTCTAAATGAATGTAACACCAAGAAAATATTGTTTGGTGATGATAGATCTCTTACTGTTGTAGGATATGGAATAGTTCAAGTATATAATGGTCATTTCAATGACATATTATGTGTTCCAAGTCTTTCTTGTAACCTTCTATCAGTATATCAAATCACACATTCAGGTGAAGGTAAAACAATAGAGTTTTCACCTCACCAAGTTGTAAACAAGTATACAAAAGATACTAAGCATGTTCTTGCAACTGGAATTGTTGATGATATTACCAGGTTGTACAAGTTTGACAACTTTGGGTCATCATATTTTCCATCATTTTTTTTTCTCATAGCAATGACTTGAGAAAATTTTGGCATGAGTGGTTTGGTCCTCTAAACTATCACTCATTGCGATAACTATGTAATCAATATATGGTGACTGTTCTTCCTCTTGTTTCATGCAGAGATGGTATTTTTTCTGGTTGTGTTCTCGGAAAAAATCATCTGGATAGTTTTGACAAACTTGCCTCTTGGCATGCCTCGGACCCTTTGCATCTTATTCACCATGACTTATGTTGTTAACTTTCTTCTATTTATTTTTCTCGGTGCAAGTATTTCTTAACTTTCATTGATGAACTTTCCAGACGTACTTGGGTTTACTTATTAAAACTTAAGAGAGACGTTTTTTACAAGTTTCTATCCTACAAGGCCCTTGTAGAAAATCAATTTGGACATCAAATTCAAAGGTTAAGAACAGATAATGGAGGTGAATATGTGAACAATAATTTTACAAGTTACTACACTACATTGGGCATCCAAACACAACACACTATTCCATATACACCATAACAAAATGGTGTTACTGAGAGAAAGAACCACACATTAAAATAAATGGCTAATTGTATGATCCAATCTAAGGGATTAATTCTAAAGTATTGAGCGGAAGCCATCAAATGTGAAAATTACACAGTAAATCACACTCCCATAAAGGATCTTCCCATCTAAGTATGCATCAGATGAAAGTGTTGAAAGGCATAGGGCTCTGCTAGTTTCCAAATGATTTTACCATAGAGGTAGAAGATCCCAGAAGATCTTCTACCTCTATGCCTTTCAACACTTTCATCTGATGCATACTTAGTTCTATAGATTGGATCTACATTATCGTTCATAAGATGAAAGTATGCATCAGATGAAAGTGTTGAAAGGCATAAGGCTCTGCTAGTTTCCAAATGATTTTCCCAAGTTAAAGGAATTGACTATAATGAAACCTTTGCCGCTGTAGCCAAAATGAATTCCACCCACATTGTTATTTCCTTTGGTACCTTACATAAATGGGAGGTCCATCAGATGGATGTTAAATCCAGTTTCTTGCATGGGGATTTGCAAGAATAAATATACATGGAACAACCTCCTGGCTATGTCTAGAATTACTCTATCCTTGTTTGTCACCTTAAGAAATCTCTTTATTGTCTTAAGCAAGCTCCTTGAGCTTGGTATGAAAAAATGGACAAATTTCTCATTTACACCAAATTTTCTAGATCCCATTTTGATCCTAATGTCTATACGAAGAAATTAGGAATCCATCTCATAATAATTTTCCTTTGTGTTGATGACCTTATCCTTACTGGTAGTGAATCAAAACTTTTAACCATGTGAAAACTAGCCTTAAGAAGAAATTTGAAATGACAAACTTAGGCTTTTTGCACTATTTCCTTGGCCTCCAAGTTTTGCAAACCAATGAAGGAATTTTTCTTTCCGAGTCTAAGTATTCTTGTGACCTTCTTCATCACTTTCAAATGGAAGATTGTAAACCAAATCATTCTCCCTTCCAGTCTGGAGTCAAGCTTGTTGCCACCTATACTTCTCCAAAAGTTGATGCCACCTTGTACTATTAGTTAGATGATATCCTCTTATACTTGACTCATACTCATCATTATCTTTCCTTTGTTGTTGGTATTGTTTCTCGGTATATGCAAACACCCCATGAAATCCATTGGAAAGAATATAAAAGGATACTTCGATATGTCCAGGGTACAGTTCAGTTCAAGATACATTACAGTTCAGGGGGGAATCCTTTATTGGTTGGTTTCACTGATTCAGATTGGTCCAACAACCCTAATAATCATAAGCCTATTTAAGGTTATATTTCCAGCCTTAGTTCATGACCTGTCACTTGGGCCTGCAAGAAACAATAGGCTATTTCACTTTCTTTAGTAGAAGTAAAGTACCAAGTAGTAGTAAATGCAAGTCAGAAAGCCTTATGGATTCAATAGAGCCCTTCATATTTTGGATTCTAGTAACAACGTCCAACCATCCTTTGGTGCAACAATCAAAGTACCATCTGTCAGTGTCTCATGGAAACCTACACAGGAGATCTAGCTAAAGAAAGTACAAACAAATATTATCAAGAAAGGAAGAGAGATTCAATATGGAAGAATGATAAAATATATTCACACTACTCCAATGAGATGATGATTGATACATAGATCATGATCAATATGATACAATGAATGAGTGGAATACACTCATATATAGGGAAAAACATTCCATCATTAAGAAAAAAAATCAACCAGTTATCTTTCCTTAGGAATGCATGCATGCATAATAGTGATGGTAAAAATAGAAAGTTTAAAATAGAACTAGTCAGTTAACTCCCAATGAACTAGTGTGTCGAAAATAGAAATTTCTCCAACACCCCCCCTGAACATCACTATGGAGTAAAAAATGAGTCTCGGCTACTAGGAAATTTTAGGTACTCATGTACAATGCAACTAATGAACACTGAAAAAATGAGGAAAGAGGGAAAACCATGTGGGAACAAAACCCCCCCTCAAAAGATAATGTATCAAAAGAAGAAAATGGCAGTTGCTAGGAAATTATGTTCTTCACTGCAAGATGATCCCGCAAAGTCTGAAACTTCTTCTCACTGAAAGTCTTCGTGAAGATGTAGAAATATTTATGGATCTGATGAAGTCCTTTGGAAACCTATCGACCCTTATACCTCTTGATCTTGTGGACCCATTTTCACTTGAAAATATTCATTTCTAGCTAAAGTGGAACAAGATGCCAAGTCTGATTCTCTAGGAGAGAGTCATGCTCCTCCTGCATGGTTTCTTTCCATAATGGATTTCCAACAACCTTATTGTAGGTATGAAGATCAATAGATTGAACCATATAACAATGCATGCACATCACAAGTTCTGAAGATGAAAATACATGAGAAGGATCATCATGCTGAGAGCGAGTCCTCCTCGAATCCAATGGATTCCTGCAAGGTTTCCTACTTCTTGAAGTGTGGTTTGTTCCTTCTTGGGCATCTGTTGAAGCTTCGATGCTAGATTCTTATCTGGTTGTACTACCTGATTATTTCCATGTACAAAATCTGAGTGTACGGAATCATCTCTGATGTCTAAAACTGATGGAAGAACAAGAGTATATGCATGTTGCACTAGAGGTGCATCCAAAGTACTCTCCTTATGTGTAAGTAGAATAGAGGAGTCATCGTCATAAAATTTAGTGAATTTATACAACCTTGACTTGTGATCCACCTCACGAATTACAATGATGGAATTGTCATGCATGTCAATTACTGAAACTGAATCTGATGTAAATTCAACCTTTTTACCTTTATGAGTGATTTGATAAACTGAGAGTAGATTCATAGAAATATTTGGAACATGTAAAAAATTCTCAAAACTGCCATTGTGGAGTTCCACTCTCCCTTCTCCTGCTACTATTACTGGAGTATCATCCCCCATGAGAATAGGGGGTCTTGAGCATGGACTCAAAGAAGAGAAAAATTCCTCTTTCGCTGCCATATGATGGGATGCACTAGAATGTATAATCCATGAATCAGATGAGGAGTTAATTGCAACCAGATAATGATGATTACCTTTCTTAGGAGAAGGATTTTCTTCCTTCTGCTTCTTGACTCCCTCTGGAATGAAGTTTCCAAGATTGTTCTGCTGAAGTGCTTGTGCCATAAGATCGATCTGTTTCTTCATGCATGTGGATTCTTCATGGTTTGGTTTATTGCAGTAAGTGTACTTCTTTCCCTTCTTCTTCTTCAAATCTTAAGAGTCTTTGGAACCTGAAGAATCATTGAAGGGTTTGGAATATCCCTCCTTCTCATTCTGTTTGGATGACCCTTTTCCATCATGCATGGTGAGTGCATGTGCTTTGGGATATTTCATGAGGCCCATATGTATGAGTTTTGTCTTCTCTTGTGTAAGAGACTGAGTGAACTAAGACAACGTAGGCATTTTCCAATTTGTTCCAAAAAGACATCTACTAGAATGGAAATTGGAGATATATACAACGTATTTTGGTCCTAGCTTGGCCAAGATTGTTAGAATAAGTTGTTTCTCTTGTGTAGACTTATCAATACCACATTCACCCAAGATCAATAGAAAATATTTAAATTTAGTAAATAAATCAAGTATATTATCAAAACTTTGAGGGTCTAAGGTATTCAACTCTACCTCAAACATATGACCTTGCATCCCATCCTGCTTTCTAAAGAGTCCTTCCAGGGTGGTCCAAATCTCGTTTGGATTCTTTCATGTAGCAACATGAAACCATAAATCAGTAGAGATTAAATCAAGAAGTAGTCTTGGGGCCTCACCCTTACAGTTTTCCCATCTCATCTTCTCAATCATTGATGTAGGTTCTATTTTTGTCGCAGTCGTCAAATTATACAATCCTTTTCTTTTGAGTTGGAATGTCGCCTTGGTATTCCAATCAAAATAATTGTATGGTGTGAGGATTAACACCAAGTTTGAATGTATAATAGTTTTCCTATCCATATATCCCAATGTTTCTAAGAACCCCTAAAAATTTACTCTCAATCTGCAAGTGAAAAATTAAGAAATCACGGCAGAAAGGGCACTTTAAGTGAAAATTCATATTAGTTTCAAGGGATGATATTTCAGGTTACTTTCTAAGCAAACGATGAGGAATATTTCCAAATGGTTGAAAACCCACTTCCAAAATGGGTCTATTTACTTTCCCAAAGATTTGTTTCCTCACAAACTCAATATTTTGGGAGAAATCATTGCCGAAAGGTATGGCCACGAATTTCTATTAGTTTCAGGAGGCTATCTTGTGACTTACTTTCTGATAAAACTATGAAGGATCTTACCAAACGGTTGAAAACCCACTTCCAAAATGGGTCAATTTACTTTTCATGTGGAAATGTTCCTCCACACTGTAATATTTGTGGAGGAATAATATCTAAAAGGTACAACCATGAATTTAGCTCACCGAAACCCCAATCTTCCTTATTCTTTGGCTTTTTTGGCTTTCTCCAAGTAGCATAGCTCTAATACCATGTCATCTTTTCATGGAAACCTGCACAGGAGATCTAGCTAAAGCAAGTACAAACAAATCTTATCAAGAAAGAAAGAGAGATTCAATATGGAAGAATGAGAAAATATATTCACACTACTCCAATGAACTGATGATTGATACATAGATCATGATCAATATGATACAATGAATGAGTGGAATACACTCATATATAGGAAAAAAATTCCATAATTAAGAAAAGAAATCAAGAAGTTAGCTTTCCTTAGGAATGCATGCATGCATAATAATGATGGTAAAAATAGAAAGTCTAAAATAGAACTAGTCAGTTAACTCCCACTGAACTAGTGTGTCGAAAATAGAAATTTCTCCAACACCATAAAGCTTGCCAAAGAACCAGTTCAACATCAGCGCAGAAAAAACATCGAGCTACACATGCACTTTATCACAAAGTTCAGTCATGATAAAGTTATTGAAGTGCTCTTTTTCCCTACAGAAGATCAAGTTGTATACATTTTCACAAAGTCTCTTACAGAAGTAAAGTTTTCCAAACGTCGATCTATGTTAGGAGTTTAGAATGTTGTCATTAAAGGGGGATATTCTTTAATGCCTCCTTCCTTCTCCTATTGTGTCACTATTTTAAATCCCTCAATCATATCCCAAGTTGTTCTTAAGGGGGGGTGTTATGATATTTAGACACTTAGGAGTTAGTTAATACCTACTTGGTATAATGTGTCGTTAGGTAAAAGTGTGTTTCTTTAGTATGCATTAGTATGCATTTGTAGTTAGGAAATCTGATGGTCACAATATGTTTCCAAAATAGATTGATCTGATAGTTCATATTCTCCTCGATATTAAATACTACATTGATTTGTGGCTTAACAAATGATTGGTCCATGATCTCTATTTAAAGAGCATGGAGAGTCATTTTTCGATGATCGATCGTGAGAAACTCTCTTGTAAAATCTCTCTGTAATATTTTTTTTTTGCATTAATAAATTTCTCCAAGTGGTCGGGTTGGTTGGGGATGGATGTTTCCCCATAGGGGTTTTACCACATAAAAACATCGGTGTGTTGATCTTTGATCTGGTTGTGTGAGTGGTTAATGAGGGTGTTCATCCTCTGTTAGAATACTTGTGTTGTTGAACAATACACAAGTTGGAAAAAACATAGTTCACCCAATTTATGCTACCTCTCTAGGTCCGCTTCCAATAGACACTTTTTTGTTAATGCTCAAATTCTTACATTTTACAATGACCTTTTACATGTTGCTCAAATGTAGAAACAAAGTGCGCCATTGGATTCTTGGTGAAAAATCGTGTAAAATCAATATAATATTCTCGAAATTTCATGAAGGTACCATTTGGCACACTTTACAATTTAGCCTCACAACTTTGGTACCCTCGGGCATGAGTTATGAGACCAAATATGCATTAAATTTGTGTGTATAATCCTTGGGTCACATGCCATTAAATAGGGCACACCCCTTAACCACTTTCTAAAATATGGGGTCAACTTTAAATACCAGGTTGTTGGTTTTGTTACAACATATACCATATATGGTATGTTGGTTAGCGACAATTACTTAAGTTGTTTGTACTGTTGGATGGTCAGGGGTTCCATTCCCACCGATCTTCATATTCATTGTTGTTTATTGTTATTATTTGTAACTATAACATATGTTATGAATAACATATGTATTACATAACTCCCCCACAGATATATAGTGTGGTTATATAGTGGTTTGAATATACATAGCATATAGTTTCACCAACCTCCATGGATAAGGTATGATCGTTCCAGGATCATATAACATAACATATGTCTAGAGGATATGGGTTTAGGGATAAGCCCTTAGCCCTATCCTTACCCAAACTTCACCATCAATCAACTTAAATAAATATAAAACCATATGTATGCTAACACCTTTTTGGTACCGCGTTGGTAGTGGGGGGTATGTTAAGGCTTATGGAGGTTATGGATGTCATGGGTTAGAACCCTATAAACTCCATAAATTGTAATATACATTAACCAATATTAGTCGATGGGAGGATTCCATGTGGAAGCCTCTCATTGGCTATCCAATGCCACATGTCATTCAACAATTGGACCACTTGTGTGCTACTTGTCAACCTATGATTGGACCACCTAGAGGTATGATATGCCTAGTAAACTTCCAATAACCATGTTCCACGTATCACCCTTTTAGTGGTGACATGTGTCACCTCTTTTTTCACATGTATTTTGACCTTTGACTTGGTTGACTAGAACTTTTACCACTCATAAATTTTACATACAAACTCCGTTTGAGGATACATTTGCATCATTGGAAAGATATCACTAAGTTATATGCATTGATGTTGTTTTTGGAATTATTTGAATAATTTGTATTTTAAGATTTTATGAACCATTATGGACCTCTGTGGATGTTCTAGATCTTTTTGGACCTGTATGAGCATTCCCAGATCCTCCTGGATCATTCCCCCCCATTGGAAGACTTTTGGACCACCAAAAGTGTAGATTACTCAGAAACGAAGTGAGGGTAGATTTACCTTAACCTTATGGTCTCCATCCATTTGGATTTACATGGTTTTACCCCTTTAAGACCAACTCGAAGATATTCCACATCACCTTGTTGTGAAGTTCTGATCCTTATGTCAAGAATGACATATTTCTTTAGCTTGTCCAAATATTATGGAGAAAAATCATCAACTGTTGCAACCTGAATACTTTCATATTCATCCATAATCATAGGAGGCTCATAAGATTTAAATTATCAACATTTAACATTGAATACATTTGCATGTAGGCTGGTATATCTAAACAAAAGATATGAGTACCAATTTTCTCCAATATCTTGAATGGACCATATCAGATTGGCCTTATACTTTTTCCTTTACCTTTCATTCTATCTATGCTAATATGCATCCATAATTGATCACTGACTTAGAACTAATGATCAACTTGATGTTTTTCATGCCTTGCCTTATACTTGGATTATCTCTTCTCCAATTATTTCTGTACTACTTGATGTACCTATTGAATCCTTTAAATGAACATTTTAGCTTCATCTATATCTTCCTATCCATCTTATTTATCGACCTCTCCAAAAAATAATTCCATAGGTGATTTAGGAAAGTACACCAAACATACTTCAAAAGGAGTTTTCCAAGTAAATGAATGCATGAAATGATTATAGGAATGATGGATATAAGGAAATTGTTCATCCCATAATTTAGGATTCTCATTGTAGTATCCTTGAAGTGGATGTACCACTATTATTTTCACCACCTATGTCTTTCCATCTGTCTATGGATAAAAATTCATGTTCTTCTTCAACTTAGTGTCCATTAGTTCCCATAAATGAGACTAAAAATTTCCCAAAAAAGAGAGAGTCTCAATATGATATTATAGATGTAGGAAGTCCAAAATGAACCCATACATTAGCGATGAACATCTGTGATGTCTATTCAGCTATGACATGCTTCTTTCATGGCATTAGAATACACAACTTTCTAAATCTATCCACCACAAGATATAGATAATCATGACCTGTCCTGGACATCGGAAAACCACCTACAAAGTCCATGGAGATACTTTCTCATGGTTGTGAAGGTACTAGAAGTGGTGTATATAACCCTAGATTTTGGTTGCTAGTCTTACTTGTGGCACACATGGCATACCCTTTGATATACTTGGAAATTGTTTTATTCATCCAAGGCCAATAAAAATAACTTTGTAATTGTGAAACTATCTTACCAACCCTGAAATGACCAAATATGAGAGATGTATGATCTTATGTGATTACATTCACTCTTTCATATCTTGGTATACATAGTTTTCCAATATGATATAACAAATTGTCATGCATATAATAATCTGACTTTTTATTGTTGTGAGATAATGCATCATATACGTCTTTAAAATCATCATCCATAGCATATTGTTCTTCATAAATTTCATGTGCTAAAGGATTATACTTGAGTATTGTAGATGCAATAATTACTGGTCTTGATAACATATCTGTAACCTTTTTATAAATACCCTTCTTATACTTGATTACTAGATGAAGCTTCTATAGAAAACCCATCCACCTGAAGTGTCATGACTGTTGTATATTGGTTTGTGACTGCAAATATTGTAATGGTTGATGATATGTATGAATTATCGTCTCCTTTCCCATTAAGTAATGCTTCCATTTCTTTACACTTTGTACCAACGTATAAAACTCATTATCATATGTTGGATAGTTAATCCCAACTTGAGTGAAAGTATCATAATGATAACATATATCTTTACCTCATTGCATCAAGACTGTGCCCATGGAATATCCTCTTGCATTGGTTTGAATCTCAAATGGTTGTTGTAGATATGGCAGAGCCAAATCTGGTGCATTTCTTATCTTCTCCTTCAATGTATCGAAGGCCTTATACTGCTTTCCTCCCCATTGAAAGACTCATTTAACACTCGTTAATGCATGTAGAAGTGTGGATATGTATGAGAAATTAGCAATGAATTTCCTCCAGTACTGTACTGCTCCTAATAAGCTCCCAACTTCACTCGCGGTAGTTAGCTTAGGCCATTTCACAATGAATTCTACCTTTGCATGATCTATATTTAACTAACCATTTCCTACAATGTAACCCAAATATACCATAGAAGTTTTTCCAAATTCACATTTAGATAACTTGATATACAACTTCTCCTTCTTCAAGAGTTAAAATACTGTCTTGAAATTCTTTATATGATATTCCCATATTTGACTAAATATCAATATATCATCTAGATCGACAATAACAAAATCATCTATATAGGGTCTGAACACATCATTCACCACTCTCATAAAAGTTGTTGGTGCATTACATAACCCAAATGGAAAAACCAACCATTCAAACAAGCCTTTCTTGGTCTTGAAAGCAGTTTTCCATATGTCTCCTTCTACAATTCTGATACGATGGTAACCACTTCTCAAGTCCAACTTAATGAAATACACAACATTATTTAATTGATATAATCGATCATCTATTCCTAGAAGAGGATAACAGTTCTTTACCATAATTTTGTTCAGGGCTCGAAATCAATACACATCTTCCACATGCCATCTTTCTTCGGAACTAGAACAATAGGAGAACCATGCATAGAGGATATTGGTTTGATGATTCCTTTATAAAGTAGTTCCTAAATTTGCTTCTTTATTTCTGCATTCTCAATCACTGATGAACTGTACATTCCGATTTTTAGAAGAGGATCATCTTGTTGAAAATATATTTCATGTTCAACCTCTCTTTTAGGAGGCCACCCTGTAGGTTCCTGAAACAAATCATCATAATTAGATATTATGTTGATCAATTCTTATTTATGATTTGGATCAAAACCTACTAAAGAATCTATTATATATTCTTATTTTTGTTTCAGTATCATGAGAACAAATTTACTTGCTCTCACGTGTCTCTTCATTTTCCCTGTGCTCACTAATGAAACATTAGTTTTGATGCGATGAGCTTTGACAATGTATTCAACCCCATCCTTGAAAATATGATATTTATTCTCTTCTCGATAGAAAAAAACCTTCCTATCAAATATATATGGACTACCCAAGACAATGACACAAATGTCAAGAGGCAAAACATCTAACTCGACCTCATCAAAGAACTTAGTTGTAATTGCAAACTTGATCTTACACTGCTTTGTTACCTTCAATTTAGCATCATCACACACCCAAACTAATGGATATGGATTTTTGTGAGGTGTCATCTTCAATCCTAACTTCTTAACAATTGCTTCAGATATTAGATTAACCTGA
>SNQJ01S0030948.1:173434-189088 GCA_010110895.2 Picea sitchensis
TTCTCTAGCACCCACTAGAAGGAAGCACCAACTCCCTAAGAGTTCCAACACCAACTGGATGGAAGCACCAGCTTCCAGTTACACAGGCACTGACCTGTATATCAGAGAACCAATGTTCTCCCTTGCACCACCTTGCCACTCTGGTTTTTCTGGTTGCAACCAGATGGAAGCTACAACTCCCTGTGTTCAAGCACCCACTAGAACCTCTGAGGACAACAATCCTCTCTAGCACCTCCCTACCACCCTAAAATATAAAGTTGGCTATGTATAAATTTTTCACAGTGATACAATATTTATCAATGGCTTACCGGTCTCATCATTGTTTTTCTACACTTCTCTGCTCTACATGCATCAGTGTCATCCTGCACCCCATCCTTACGCTTTATGTTCTTCTGCCTTTTATGCTCTGTGCGCCATGTCCCAGCTATGAACCATTCCTCTTCTGTGCATTTTAGCTGCTGCACTCTGCCTCCTTCTACACACCTGAATCACTCTCAACAACCCCCAATCTCTTCTCTGTTCTGTGCTTTTATACTCTGTGTGCATTATCTGCATCCTCTATTCATAATTCTTCTGCATGCTCTCCCCATGTCGAGTTCTCTGCCTGATCATCATTGCAAATCTTCAACTTCACTAGCCATTAAACCCATGTTTCCACATCACTGAGTGTTAAATTGAGATTCCTTAGCCTCTCCAGCAGTTGAGACTCTTCGTCTTCTCTGTCACAGTCGATCTCATTCCCTCTTTTGCAGTTCTAGGATCCAATGGTATTAGATCTGTCAATAGCCTCTATGAACAGTCTTCATACCATTGGAAGATGCCTCAAGACTCTTCATCTTCTCTGGCGATCACCTTGAAGTATCTTCAAGTCCTATGACAGAAACCATCAGTCGTTTCTCACAGTTACACTGTGAACCTCCAAAAAAATGCATCAACAACTGAATCATAACTGATCGATTAACTGTGAAGAGAAACAATATCCCTTTGATCATATTCCTGATTAACCTGCACCGTTGGATCATAAATGATGGGTCTCACACTTATTTCTCCATTTCGCAATTCGACATTTCGGCATTTTGACATTCTTGTGGTGAGGCATCTCAACTCTCCAAGTCACAATCTCCGAAATGGATATTAGCTTTGTGCTACCTACTCCCTTGATCCTTCGTCGATGCGACCATAGGTTATGACCAGGGGCCAATTCTGAACACACATTTCGCATTTTGCGTTTCTGGGATTCTATGATGAGTCGTCTCAACTCTCCATGTACCAAACTCTGAAATGGAGCTTGTCTCTTCAAGCTCTTCTCTACATCTCTTCGACAATGTGACTACCGGCAGTGACCAAGCGCTTATCCATAAAGCATTTTTTCAATTTCGCATTTCGGCATTCCAAAATTCCTTGTGATGAAGTGTTTTGACACTCCAACTCCCGGTATCCAAAACCTACACCAAAAGGTGTTTTTCACATTTCCGCATTTCGACATTCCAGCATTCCTGTGGTGAAGTGTTTCGACACAACAACTCTCGGTATCCGAAACCTACACGAAAAGGTGTTTTTCGCATTTCAACATTTTGGCATTCCGGTATTCCTTGTGATGAAGTGTTTCGACACTCCAAATCTCGGTATCCAAAACCTACACCAAAAAGTGTTTTTCGCATTTCCGCATTTTGACATTTTGGCATTCCTTGTGATGAAGTGTTTCAACACTCCAACTCCTGGTATCCAAAACATAGACCAAAAGGTGTTTTTCACATTTCTGCATTTCGGCATTCCGACATTCCTTGTGATGAAGTGTTTTGACACTCCAACTTCTGGTATCCAAAACCTACACCAAAAGGTGTTTTTCACATTTTTGCATTTCGTCATTCTGTAATTCCTTGTGAAGAGATATCTCGATGCTCCATGTTGTGATTCCCAGAATGATCTGAAGGTGTTTCAGCGTTTCGCATTTCGCGACTTCTGGACTCCTGTGATGAAGAGTCTTGACTCTTGACTCCTCCAACTCTCGGTATCCGAAACTCCAAAATGGAGTCTTTGTTGATGTGCCTGTTTTGGGATTTAAAAGTTTCTCATTTCACAACTTCGGGACTCCTGTGATGAAGAGTCTTGACTCTTGACTCCTCCAACTTCTGGTATCTGAAACCCCAAAATGTCGTGGTTTCGTATTTCGCAATTTCATCATTTTTGTTGTGAGTTTCTTCCTTGACTCCTGGATTTTTCGCTTTTGATCTTGCCATGCGATCATCATTGCGCCGTTGGTCTTGATCTTTTCCATCAATGAAAAACACACATACTTTGCACTCAACGTTCTCTTCTACACTATCTCTTCTGGTCTTCATGAGCTTACTCTGTTGCGTCTTCCCAAAATGCTTCTGGTGCATGTCTGGCACATTATACCTATACTCAAGCCATCATCGATGCTATACTTTCCATCAATGACAAGCATACGCTGCCTATAAAACATGCCAACATCCTTCATATGTCAACTATAAATGTTTGGCGATATTTTTGTAAAAATATTCAAATTTCTAAGTATTTTATATAGTTTTTATAAAAAAAATGGTGATTTTTAAGGTAAAATAATTTTATCCTATACAATTTGGGCGAATCATTTTTAAAATATCGAATCTCGTTTTTGGAAAAACCATGGAAAATTAGCCCATGAGCGAAATTTGGCCCCTAAAATCATCCTTGAGATTCTATTTGCTAGAAAATCAAGTAAATTATTATAATATCACACAAGGGTTACTATCCATTTTTGTGGAGAAAGTCTTAGACGAAGATCAAGAAAATACTCAAATAAAAAGAGACTTTTCTCCAAATTCTTCAAATTACAAAAAATGATCTTGCAATTGTCTATTTTGTACAAGGAGAGCATCATTTGGAAGGAGAAACAAGGGAAGACTTAAGAACAAATGGATTCATCAAAAAAATTCAAAAGAGTAGAGGTATTTAGGATCACCATATAAGAATATTGAGTAAATTTGAATTATATGAAATCAAACAAGATATAGGATATTGGGGGACGATTTCTCATTGTTGATGTTAGTTGTAGCATCAGACATGTATTTATGCAGAGGTCTATGTGTCTAGATGCGTGGAAATCATCCAAACCCTTCTACTCTTGAATTTACTTTAGTTAAAGGAATTATTAAAGTAAATTTCTTTTATTAATTAATTATGTAATCAGTTAATTGAGTTATTTGAGGAAAGTACCAAAAGTAATTAACATGTAATATTAGCATGTAGTATTTGCATGCAATCTAAGTTGCAAGTGAGATTAGAAATAGATTGTAACTCACAATTATAAAAACAACGCTAGGGTGAAGGAGAAATAAACTTGATAGGAATTGTGTTGAGAGTGTCAGGACACAGAGTATTAGATCACAAAGGATTGTGGTTAAATATCTTGGGTAGGTGAAGAAGGAATTTCATATATAGATCATACAAGTCAATGAGAAGAGAGAACATAGGCATACACAATTATGTTTTGGTCGAAGGAAGCCATAGAAGAGTGTTGGATTATATAGAGCATTTTGTACAGGTTTTCCATACACATATGTGGGTCATAGTGGAGACAATCGCAAATATATGTGGGTCACATAAGGGAAAGCCATGAATATTCGTGGGTCACATAAGGGAAAGGCATGGATACCTTGAAAATCATGCAAGAACTGGTTGTACAGCATGTCAAACCTTTCCAGGTTAGTCTGCAGTTGTATTTCTCTCAGTGGGTCAGTATCCCTGTTATAGGAGCCCTGAGTTTAGCACAATAAAATCATTCTCGACAATGGTTCCCCCCCCCCCCGTGGTTTTTCTGGGGGTATCTACCCAAAAATATTGGTGTTCATGTGTGCTTGATTTGTTTCCTAGCATATTCTTTCACTGCATGATATTGTGTTGAATAATTTAGTAGTGTATTTTTGTTTTATGAGCTGCCAATATCATTAAATTAAGAAAATCACTAGATAACATATTTCCTAGGTTCTAGAGTAAGAATTTCAACATGGTATTAGAGTACATGCTCTGATGGGAAGCCAGATTAGTACAGGGGAATGTTTCTAGTAGTAGGTTATTTCCAGTGCAATTCATCAGGTCTTAGGGATGGCAACAACACTATCAAGAGTTGAAGACAGATTGGATGGAGCATCCAACTTCCTATCTTGGAAGGCGGGAGTTATTTTGGTGTTGAAGAAGTATGACCTTTGGGAGTTATTGGATAAATAATTTACTCCATTTATATATCTGAAAGATTTAGATGCTCATAACCAGAAGTATATCAAAGTGGATAGGGTTCTCTTGGAGTCGGTGAATGTGGCATTGAATGGTCTTCCCAAATCATGGGAACCATTTTTCAAAGGAGTTTGTGCTCAGGAGAATTTCCCAGATTGGTAGAGACTTTAGGGTGATTTCATCTAGGAAGATGCTTAGGAAGATTCTAAAGGAATCAAGAAGAGAGGTAGTGAAGATAAATTCACCCTTGTCAGTAAGACAAAGAAGGGAAAAGGAAATAATTCTAGTAATAAGGGTAACAATTACGGAGGATCATAAAAGCCAGGGAAGAAGGACTTGAGTAAAATCAAGTGATTATCATGTCATAATAATGGGCATTATGCATATTAGTGTCTGGAGAATAAGAAGAAGGGTAATGAAAAGACGTATACAAAAGAATCAACAGAGATGCAACTTGATGAGTTTGCAATACATTTTGTGAAGGATTACTCAATGATTTCTTTCCTTTCTACTAGCACAACAATGAGTGAATTGTTCATGTATAGTGGTGCATCTCGTCATATGACAGAGGCATGGGATTTATTTAGCAACCTGATGGATAAGGACTTAAAGGTTCATGTGGAGTATGGTGATGATGCTAGGTATGCAATGAAGGGAGAGGGAATAGTTACATTCCACTTGATTTAAGAGGTTTGTTAGACTCCCATGATGTGTTTTACATACCAAGTTTGAAGAAAAATAAAATCAGTCTCAGCTATGAAGGATAGGGGTTTTTCCTCACTTTTTAGAAAGAGCGGGTACTTATATGTCCAGAGAAATATATCTTGGACACTGCAATGGTCATTTCGGTTAGAGAGGAAACCTTATACATGTTTCAGGGTAAGCATGTTTAGTATTTGGTACACAATGGTGAAAACCTATATGAATTTTGGCACAGATGGTTGGGACGCCTACACTACAGTTCATTTCCGAGTCTGAGGGATATTTTTACAGGTCTTCCATAGTTCAATATTGAGTAGTAGGGAGCGTGCAAAGGGTGTGCACTTGGAAAAAATTTCAAGGATGATTTTCCAAAAAAGAAGAGTAGGCCCAAGGGGATATTTTATCTTATCCATTGAGATGTGAGTGTGTCGATGTTAGTAGCATCATTACAGGGATCATCGTACTATGTGGCGTTTATTGATTTTTTTTCCAGGAAAACCTGGATCTTCTTTATGAAGACCAAGGATGAGGTCTTTAGTTGGTTCAGAGAGTTCATGGATAAGTTAGAGAACTAGACATGGATGAATATTAAGTTCTTAAGGTTGGATAATGGGGGAGAGTACACCTCCAATGACTTCAAGTATTTCTGCAAGGATACAAGGATCAAGAGGGAGCTAACAGTCTCATACAACGCTCAACAGAATGGGGTTGTAGAGATAAATAATCGGTCTATCATCAGTTCTTCCAAGGATATGATACATGATCAAGAGTTACCCATGTTTTTTTGGTCAGAGGCATGTGATACAATATTGTATGTGCTATACAAGAGTCCTCACAAGATATTGGGGGACATGACTCCAATGAAGCAAAGATACAAAATTTGTGGTTCTTTGGGTGTCTAGTTTACATCCATGTTCCAATTGATAAGAGGACAAAGTTGGAGCATTCAAGAAAAAAGGGTATATTTGTGGGGTACAATGAGACCTAAAGGCTTACACGATCTTCATTCTAGCAAAGAGGAAGATAGTTGTGAGTAAAGATGTGAAGTTCGAGGAGAACTTAACATCTAGGAGTACTCAAGAGTCATCAATAGTGATAAAGGACAAAGAGAAGCAGCCTCCGAAGGATGAGAAATAGTCATTAGTTTATACTTTAGGTGTAGAGGAGGAGTTATCTCCTTCCATCCCTCTCAGGAGACCCAGGTGGCTAGTATGAGCATTGAGGGATGCTAGTGAGGCTCCTAGGAATGGGGTTAGAGAGCATAGGACTTTGAAGAAGTTTCTAAACTATATGGTGCTTATGAGTGGAATAATTCATGCTAAGCCTTCCAATTTTCAGGAATAAACATATCAACAAGTATGGAAATATGCCATGGTAGAGGAGTACACCTCTATTATGAGGAATTATTTTTGGGACATAGTGTCGAGACCAAAGGGGAAGTCAGTTTTGAGTTCCTAGTGGCGCTACAATATAAAGCATGTTGCAGATGGTAGAATAGATAAGTTCAAGGTGAGGATTTTGGGGAGAGGGTTCTCCAAGAAAGAGGGAGTGGAATGTGAGGAGACATTTTCTCGAGTCGTCGGGTATGCTTCTATTCGAGTTGTTATTTTTATTGCTTCATTTATGAAGTGGAGGATACATCAGATGGATGTGAAAACAACATTCCTCAATGAGATCATTGAAGAGGAAGTATACATAGAGAAACCTCAAGGCTTTGAGGTAAAAGGGAGGGATTCTTATGTGTAAATACTTAATAACACCTTGTACATACTCAAAAAGGCACCCAGGGCATGGTATTCTAGGATCGATGGATACTTGCAGAGTATGGGATTTACTAAGAGTGAGGTAGATCCTAACTTGTACTTCATACTTATTGGGGAGGATCCTCTCATATTGGTTTTGTACGTTGATGATTTATTTCTCATAGGTGAAGATGAGATTATTGCAAGGTGAAAAGTAGATTTGTCTAGTGAGTTTGAGATGAAGGAAATTAGCTTGATGCATTATTTCTTGGGGTTAGAGGTATTTGCTTTCATCAAATTGCTTTCATCAAATTATTTAAAGAATTTAAAGATGTATTTGCTTGGACTTATGAAGATCTTAAGACATTCGATCCTAATATTATACAGCATGTCATCCCAATAAATCCCCAAACCTTGCCTTTTCAACAAAAACTGAGGAGTCTAGAAGTGTGACAGTAACATGATGAGATTTTCCTTGGACAGCCAGTATACAGTATATATATTGAGGAGATTCAATATGGAGGAATGTAAATCGATGGATACATCTATTATTACCAATATAAATAAGACAGCATCAAGTTAGGTTTGGTGGATCCCATGATATACAGGTTGCTAGTAGGGTACTTGATGTGTTTGGTCAACACCAGGACTAGGTATTTGTTTACCATGAACACTTTGAGTTAGTTCATGGTAGAGCTAAGGCAAGTTCATTGGATCACAACAAATCATGTGCTCAAGTACCTGAGAGGTACAATGGAGCATGGATTGAAATATCTTAGAGATGGTGAAGTGAATTTTCAGGGATATAAAAATACTCGGATTGGGCAGGATGTGCTGCTGACATGAAAAACACCTTAGGGTGTTGCTTCATCGCTTGGGATAAACAATGATTGCAGGTTCCAACATGAAGCTTATACACGTAAAATAATCTTAGTAGAATATATATGTTTTATATTCCGAACCCCTATAATGCATACGACATTGGCCTTTCCATACATAAAATGTTGAGCAGGAAGCTTCCTCTTAAAAACTATTTTTGGATAATTATCGTTCCATAATTGCACTAATATCTCATGTACACATGTGTTTCATGCTAGTTAGCTTGTGTACATATGTGAGTTGCATGTTAATTAGCCTTTTTTTTACCTCCAAAAGTTGCAAAAATATAAAGTTGCAAGGAATTTGGTGGAGTTTATGGGCTATTGAGGGTTTACCAACCAATTCACCTGCTGTAGCTCGTCCTCAAACTGAATAACTATATTTTTATCATATAAAAAGAGGTCCTGGGGGTTTCATTTGACAAGAAAATCAAGAGAATAAAGTCTACCAAAAATCCTTCCTTCTTAGCCCAAGTTTTGCATCCTATTCTAAGTTTTGGCCTCAAAATTCCCCTCCAGAATTTTCTACTTATACAACCATTTCTCCTTCCCTAAATGATAAGTTGGTTGTGAGAATAAATATGGTATTGATGAAGTGGAACCATGATATGGGGTAACTTGGTTCATGGGCGATTTGAAAACAAAGGCGTAATCCTTTTGATCGTAATGTTGAATAAAATAGTTCATTCTTGCCCCAAAACATTATGTCTATATGCTTTTTGTTGATTTTTGCATTTGATATCTATGTCTAATATTTTAAAGTGATTAGTATAAGTGGTATACATTGTTTCATTGTAATCCTAACCTTTTTCAGGTCAGCTTTGGGAGGAGGCCAACAATCTAGGAGGTGGTGACAAGTGAAAGAGGTCAACATGAACTGCAAGGACTAAAGGTTCATTCATCAATCCTCTTTCCTTTCATTCTCATCACTTAGTTTAGTTGATTTTGGGGCGTTTAAAGATTAGGGGTATTATTTAAGAGTTTAGTGCTCTTCATTTACCTTTGACCGGTGTAGGGGGATTTTCCCCATATAGCATAATTTGTGACTCCAGCAGGAATTCTCTCTGGGAATTTTAGTGGGAGATTTTGGTTTGATTAGGTTTTTTTGGTTTCTTTTATTTTCAAGTTCTTGAGTGGGTTTAGGGTCTTCACCTTCGAGATTGCCTAGCCTCCTTTGATCCATTTATCCAAGGAATTGTTTCTTTTGAAAATTTAAAAGGAGTGTACGTTGCCACAATCCTTAGTATAGCCAGTACATATGCAAGTTCTTATTTGTGCACAACCTGCGATCTCTTGTGTTTTACAGGCAGGTTTTTTAAGATGGATTTTCTTTCCTAGCAAGAATCTTTGTGCTTCTCAGGCCTTCTTGAACTCTTCAGGGTCTCTTTTAATTATGTTTGGTTGGGTTAAAGATTAAGTTTATCTTTCTACTGATGTAAAGAACCCATATTGTTTTCTTTATTTTATTTTTAGAAGTTTAGAAGCGAGCTTATAAGAGCTATATCCTCTTGTTGATTCCAATGAATCCCTACATTTAGGAAGTGGTTTAGGATCTGTGTTATTCTTGGTTTATTTTCTCTTTATCTAGTTTATGCTTGAAAAATGAAAATGATATTTTACTTGTGTTTTTGCTTTCTAAGAATTTTAAAATAAAAAATTATTGCATTAGTTATGCATTTTTGTTTGGTAGGCAGTAGAATAAGGTGGATTTTTAACAAAAGAAAATAGTTCCTCTTCAAAGTTCCTTCTTTGCTATTTCTCTTAAAGTTTAGTATTTTAAAACACATTGTAAAGAATGAAAGTGCATTCTAGGAAACTTTTTGCATTATATGATCTTGGAATACTAGTTCAAAAAGTTTTCATTTACAAATATTTAAAAGCCATTTCTTACAATTTGAAGAATCTAGTTTTATTTTTCACATGAAGATATATGAACATTTTCTTCTATACTTTCATCCTTGTAAACACCACAAGTTGCACATTTGTACCCTTTTGAGTAAATCAAGCCAAGTAAAATCAATGATCAACAATTAAAATCAAATAGACTTTTTGTAGGGTTCTCTTAGTGATACAGAATACAAGGCCTTGAAATAGGTGTGGAGAGGAAACTCTTCAGAATGCATTTTAAACAAAAATTAGAGTTTGCAATGAGAATTATCATATTCGATTGTCATAAGAGTCAATAGACACCCCCCTCTGGGGGCTAAACCTGTGAGGATGTCGTGTGCAGAAATGTAGTTTAGATAACCCCTCCAAAGTCGAAACAAGTGTAGTGGGGATCGTATAATGAGGGTCATTCTTGGGAATTACGCTGATTGCATTTGACTACAGAGCATCGTGGACCTTGGATCCATTCGAGATCCTAGTTGTCTTCCTAGACCATTTCCTTTGGTACCATGAGAGGCTTTTGAACTTGATCACTGCTCATTAGATGTTGCTTGATTGACTATACCTTCTTGGTGGTACATTTGTGAGTTGTAAACATGGTGCTATTTTTAGGGACTTACACGAATTTGACTTTGGGGGTATACCGTTTCCAGGGGTAGATGTGAGATCATGCTTTGTAGAGTATACCCGTAGGGTGTTTGTGTTCAAGTTACACTTGCATGGTTAAGTTTTTATAGTGTCGATTGGTGTAACTATTATTCTTTACAGGTCATTTAACACTTCTTGACTTGTTGTTAAGAAATTTTTAGTCTGTTCTTTGTGTTTCGAGCTAGCTCAACCTTATGATGTCGAACATCATTTCAAAATGTGGAATATCAACAACTCCACCATTCACATAGGCTTCAAGGCCTTCCACCGATTACTTTGGAGCCACATCCACCATCGTTGAGGCACAAGCTAGATCAAGAGGGCTCATTCAAAGCTATCCGGCCATAGGAAACTGTGCATGAGCTAGTTCCTAGAGAACAATTTCCTGCACCAGAGGAATCTACTTTTTATGACCTTGAGAATGAAGGCTTCAAGATAGAAAACCCTCTGATCATTGACTTATCGATGCCACTTCTAATTTAGATAGTACCTCTTGAGGTGACTTCACCTAAACAATAGTTTGTTCGACGAGCGACGATGGAAGAAACAAGTGCTACTTTGTCTGGAAGTCCTCATACTCCCATGCTTAACTTTAAGCAAGAGGGTGTTGTACCTCCTCCCCACCTTCACATATTAGAACTACAACTGTCTAGATGCCCACTACTTTGGGCTGTTGCACAATCCCTTCAATGACTTTGACCACTATTCCCTCTATCAACAACGCATATGACACTCCCTTTTCATATGGGATGTTGGATTTTGACTCTGATTGGTTCTAACCACACTCTATAGGCCGTTGGTTTGGGGAAGGGAGCTCTAATTCTCCCATGAAAGGATCTGTCGCAGGAACCACTTCCCCATTCAACGCTATCCCACTTCTGATTGGGGTCACATCCCTCCTTCGTCCCCTTCACTTTCGAAGGCACTTTCCATTAGCCGTCCCGATCTGCTTCTTCTGGTTTGTTGAGTGGGGGGATCCATGGACCTCAATCATACATGAACCTAGTGGGATCTATGCCTTTTTCTTTGTTCTATGCATTTAGAAATAACACTTTCTCATCATTTTCTTTCTCGTGCGAGGGGGCATCCCTGATTTTGGTCAACAAAAACCTTTGCAAGGTTTCATTCCTTCATAGGAAGTGATGACAGGCCACTTCTCACAAGGTATTGGAAATGATGGACTCCAATGGAGGCACACCCTCCCATGCTCGATGGAACCACAGGAAGGGTTCAATACTATCGGGAGGGTGGTAGGGCATCCCGACCCGAGTTCAACAGATGTGTAGTGAGAAATCCTTGCACAAGGCATGTCATCCAACAATAAGAATCAACCAGCGATGCAGAATCAAATGCAAACTCATTTTATTGGACAAGGGCACCATGGTTTCTACCAAAACCACGAATAGTCAAACTTTCACGGCAACTGGCTTCCAACCAAGAGCCTGACCTCTTTTTTGTATTAAGATCCACCACAACCTAGACTACCTTTTATGGCAACTCTGCATTTTACAGACTTGTTGAGACTATTGAATGACGTTTCATAATGCATTGGCCCCCATGCCAACTAAGTTTCCATACGACATTCCTAAGTTTGAGAGGCATGCAGCGAATATCAAGTGATCGTAATGATGGAAATTTCCTTATGGTTCTCATCCAACTTGTTAAAGGATGATTTCACCCAGTTGTGTTTTTCAATGCCCTCTTATAGGGGGTGCTGCAAATGGTATATCAAGATCGATATCTTGAAGTACGCTTACTTTAACGACTTGGCTATGGTTTTCTTAAACCATTTAAAGTTACCAATAAGATACAATGTTGACACCAAATTATTGGCCAACTTCAAGCAGACAAAATTTGATCATATATTGGATCACATCTAAGAATGCTGACAATGAAAGAGTTTGATCAAAGTTAAGGTCTCTCCTGCATTTTTGCTTGAGTGGTTCCTAAATTCCTTGGTACCTTATGTATCCAAATACATTGTGACCTCCGAGGTTTTTTCCGAGGAAGAGGCTATCAAGAGAGCACAACAACTAGATTTGATTTACTCTCAGTATGGGATCCTTTATGAAATTATACTTGATGCACCATGGTTGAACTATGACCCTATAAAAAATCTCAGGCGTTATGTTGATGGTATTGTAGGCTCAACACAAAGTAAGCTCATGGATCATTCGACTAACTGGTTGCAACAATTATCAATTCAACAAACTATAACCACCTTTATCCTAGTTCGGCTACCCCATAACCCAAACGTCCGGTCTTACATTGTGCAATCCAAAAATCCCAAGGGTAACCATCAAATTGAGGGAAAGAGAACCTAAAAACAAGAAGGGTAAAGGGGGATAAAGAAGGCTGAAACTAATGTTGGTGAGGGAAAAATGAAAGAGAAAGGTGAATTTTATGTGTAAGCTTTCCGAATGACCATGACTCACCAATTCCCTGCGTCTTGAGAGCCCAATATTAGCACAGCAGTATGGGTGTTAAACAACCCTTTTGCAAGAGGTAAAATTTGGCTCAAAGGCACCTGCATCCTTGGTACACGTAAAATTCAAAGGAGCCCTGGTGCCCAATACTAACAATGGAGTCACAAACATTTATATGATTAAAGCCGAAGCTAATATACAGACCAGGGATCATAACTACAGAATGCCAGAATCTGTTGAGATGGGAAAATAATCCTCCAACCCACTGAATTGAGAAGACAGTCAGAGAAGCGATGACTCACATCCCTAAGGATGCATTCAAAAAGTCTTCTCACAACCCAGTTGAGGGCTTCTCATAATTACTCCATCATGGAGGATCGGGCACAAAATCCTTGTGCGATGTCCACTCTGGAAGTTTTCTAGAGTGATCATCACAGAGGAAATAGTTGTTGTCCTCCTTGGGAGAGGTCGATACCACTAACTCAAGAATGATTGGTTTTTACCCTACAGACCATAAACCATGTCACCCTCACCATGTCACTTTCTAGATAATAGTGGTTTATGCCAAAAAATCATTGACACGAAACATTTTTATGGTGGTTGATGAGGGTGCCTCGTCTTGCATGATGTTGTTGGCATGTTGAAAGGATATTGGCCAACCTAAGTTGTATCTATCACCCATGTTGCTAACCTTTTTTGACGGTCGATCTTTCATACCACATAAAATAATTCCCTCCTTTCTCATGCAATTGGAGGGTAAACCTGTGTGCATTGAAGTAGAAGTAGTTGATGTGCCTCTTGAATACAATATTTTTGTTAGGAAGAAGTTGGACCTACAATATTTTTTAAATGGTATGGCGTATGCAGTTTCGAATCATTTCATCAAATATTTTGTCTGCGAGGGCCTTGTACAAGTTCTCTCTCTAAAATAAGCGAGAATTCAACAAGGCTTGTCATTTTTGCTATAACTCACTTTTTGAGAGGTTCAAGTAGTCCCACCTGGAGGAAATGCATAAAACGAGAAGAACATTATTAATAGGTTTCAAAATATTTATATACATTCACAGGTTTAAAGTATATTACTTCAGTTAGGGTTTTGACTAATAGTCAGAAACTAGAGCGTGTGAAATTTAAAGAAAGAAGTTTGATGAAAAGTACTTTAATTATCTCTTTTAAAAGTTAAGGAAGGTTTGCGGGGATGTGATCATATACACCCGAGGTCACAATTGAGTTACAAAGCATACTTGGATGATAAAATTGATGAGGGCTTTTGAGGTTGGCACATGTTGAGTACATGGTTGAGACAAGTAGTTGATGAGTTGACACCTTACATGGGGTGTATAGTTGATGATGTTGGTAAATATGATGATTCATAGTTTATGAGTAGTTGACACATGATTGGAACATACTTGGTACATGGTTGGATGCAATTGGTTATGGTACATGTTGATTACAAGGTTGGTGCATGGTTGATGCATGTTTATAATGCAGTTGATTCTGAGGTTCTTGATGCATGGTTTAGTTATTGGTATAGGTTTATAGCGGTATATATCACAATGATAATGAATGTGGCAACAGTGGTTCCATCATTCTACTTCACCCGAGGTGGTAGAGGCCGAGGGCAAGGAAAGACGGTTGTAGCCACCTTCCAGTTGTAGGCGGAGAACATTGGGGGTTGTAGCCTCCCTTGGTTGTAGCCATATATTTGGGAATTTGGAGCTTCCCTGGTTGTAACTGAGAAACTAGGAGGTGGAGCCTCCTTCCAGTTACATCAAAACAAGGGGAAGTTGGTGCTTCCAATGATATAATTCTTCAAGACATATAAGAAAAAAGCATTATGTGGTTTCTCCCTATTTGGGTTGCCATGTAAAACAACGGTATACTTGTGCATGTGTGTGATTGTTTATTTATTACTACTCATTATTGGATAATAATTCTACGACGATATAACATTTGAAGAAAAGGATTATAATTACGTTATTACTTGTTCACCCCTCGGTAATCAACAATTGGCATCAGTGGGTTCATTTGGAAATCAGTTTAACCACTGAAAGGTAGATCATGGAAGTACCAACTTGTATAAAAATGGAATACAGAGTTTGATGAATGAGAAGTATGCTGGAGCACAAGGATGAAATATTTATGAAGGAGAGGGATTTCAAGTTTGACAATCAATTGTAGATGGATACATAGCACTAGAAGTTCCTTCCACCAACAAGTGACAAAGTAGTGAAACTTCGGTGAGAATAATTCCAAAGCCATAAATGAACTTTTGAATGGTTTGAGTGATACGGCATTACCAAAGGCACATTGTAAATCTGCTAAAGAGATTTGGACAAGCTTTAAAAATATTTATGAAGGAGATTCAAAGTCAAAATAGTAAAGCTTCAAACTACAGGAGGTCAGTTCGAACAACTAAAATGAAGGAAGATGAAGATACCGCAACCTACTTCTTAGAATTTGATGAAACATTGAATGAAATCATAGTATTGGGAGAAGAAATAGAAATCAGTTTAACCACTGAAAGGTAGATCATGGAGAGTACCAACTCGTATAAAAATGGAATACCACAGTTTGATGGACAGAAGTATGCTTTTTGGAGCATAAGGATGAAGGCATATATATAGGCAGAGGGATTTCAAGTTTGACAATCAATTGTAGATGGATACATAGCACTAGCAGTTCCACCAACAAGTGACAAAGTAGTGAAACTCGGTGAGAATAATTCCAAAGCCATAAATGAACTTTTGAATGGTTTCAGTGATACGGTATTCACCAAAGCTGCACATTGTAAATCTGCTAAAGAGATTTGGGACAAGCTTCAAAATATTTATGAAGGAGATTCAAAAGTCAAAATAGTAAAGCTTCAAACTTACAGAGGTCAGTTCGAACAACTAAAAATGAAGGAAGATGAAGATACCACAGCCTACTTCTTACGAGTCGATGAAACAGTGAATGAAATCATAGTATTGGGAGAAGAAATCGAAGAATCTGTAATTGTTCAAAAGGTACTAAGATCTCTTCCTATGAGATTCAACCCTAAGATATCAGCACTAGAAGAAAGATCGGATCTAAACTCAATAAGCATGGACGAACTGGATGGAATCTTCACAGCATATGAGATGAGAACTAAAT
>SNQJ01S0030949.1:0-58791 GCA_010110895.2 Picea sitchensis
GTAATTATACCTCCTAGTCTCCTATATATACAAAGGAGACATTTTCATTTTGAATCATCTTGTACTTGTACATTTAAGTGGGGTAAAAGGAGGTTGCCCCCTCGAAGAGGCTTATTATCTGAAATTATCTCTTTTTCAAGGCGTTCAGTACTTTTCCTAAGGCTTTTCTATGCTATATTGATGTTTGGTTCTTAACAGTAACTCATATTGTGAACCTGTTTTTCAGGGAAGTTGTCAAACTTCACAACTTGACAAAGAGTATCATTTCTGATCGAGATACCAAGTTCGTGGGACACTTCTGGAGGACCTTATGGAAGAATTTAGGGACAAGTTTGTCTTTTAGCTCAACGTATAATCCTCAAACGGATGGATAGACAGAATTTGTGAACAGAAGCTTGGGAGATTTGCTGAGAAGCTTAGTGACTGAACACCACAGTCAATGGGATCACATTCTGCCACAGGTAGAATTCGCTTACAATGATTCACTCAACAAAAGCACAGGGCAGAGTTCATTCTAGATTGTATATGGAATGCAGCCAAGGGGATTTTCTGAATTGAAATATTCAGAACAAGCTGAAGTCAGAAGTGCTAGTTCAGAGGACTTTGCAGAAGCAATGAAGGAGCTTCACAGCCGAGTTAAGGAGTGATTGCAGAGTTTAAGTCAAGAATACAAGTGCAGAGTAGATCAACACAGGTGAGAACTTCAATTTGAAGTTGGTGATTTGACTCTTGCACATCTGAGAAAGGAAAGGTTCCCAAGGGGAACATATAACAAACTAAAGATGAAAAATATTGGACCGTGCAAGGTCATAAAGAAATTTGGGGCAAATGCATATGAGATTGAATTACCCGATGGGATCAAAATCTCACTGATATTCAATGTTACAGATTTGTACCCTTACAGAGCTGAAGAAGTAGGAGCAGAGGAGGAATAGAAAGAGGTTCAATGGACCAAACAAATGCCTGTAGCTGAAAAACCACAGATGGAAAGCATAATTGACAAGAGGATTAGCAAAAAGACCAGGAGGAAAGAGTATTTTGAATACATGGTCAAATGGAAGGGACATCCAGTTGAAGATGCCAGTTGGGAGGATGAAGCAGAAATTCATAAGCATGGACAAACCGTGCAAGAGCTCATGAATAGGATTTCATGAAAATTTTCAAGTAAAGAAGTATGATGCAGGATCATCGTAAGCAGCCAAGCAAGCAAAAAGGCAGAGGACAGATGGAAAAGTGCCAACACGCGTTTTGAAATATTTTGAAAGTTATGAGCGGATATTAATGTAATAGCTAGGAGGCATACTTACATTTATAGCTAGATATTGTGAACAGATCTTGAGCGATCTGCTCTCATCTGTTCAATGTAATGGCATTTACGTCCGTTTAATGAAAGTAGGTGGATGTAATTAATAGATTAGATAGTTTTAGAAGCATAGGAGGGAAAACGGATATAGGCACCCTCACCTTTGTATCATTGTATCATTAACACAAAATGGAAGAGAGAATTCATAATTTGTTGAGTTGTAGAAAAGAGATGTAGAGAAGAACCCATGTATAGGAGCACTTGAGTTAATATATGAAGATTTGAATCAATTTTCATGGTGTTATGATGTTTACTGTTTACATTTGCTGAATGGTATGCTTCCAGTTGTTTTATTCTCTCTGTCATGCATTTGTTTCAATGCTATGCTGTGGGTATGATTTCATGTTGAATGTATGAAGTATGAGAGAGAAAGAGAATGAGTTTCAATTGTTTCTCTTCTTGAGAGAAGTCCTACAAGGAGTGCAGTGAAACGTCTGCAAGGTGTGCATTGACAAGGGTCTGAGTTATCTTAGAAAGCGCAGGAGAGATACCGTTGTTCTCAGAACCAACAGAATTGTCGGTGAAGCACAAATCTGTGCAAGGTGTGCGTAGACTAGTTGAAGCTTTAGGAATTATCAACTAAGGGAAGGTTGAAGGACTACTATTGCAAGGAGTGCACAGAGTAGAGGACTCAAATAACCAGGAGTTATTTGAAGGTTTTCCACAAGGAGTGTGAGCAGGATTCCTCTTGGAGAGTTGAGTTTGCAAGTGAAATATCAAGAGGGACAATATCTTTGAAATGTTCAAAGGGAGACGGGGATCAAATTCATCTCGCAGAAGTTAAGTTCCAGTGGAAGGACGCCAAGTCAGTTTGGCCAGAGATTCTTGAGAAGTGAGCGAGCGGTTAGAATTCTCTGTGGAGAACTCACGAAGTTGCAAGGACTGTAGGATCCAGTGAAGCTGCAGGGTGGTTAGGATTTGGACGAACCCGCCACTCTGGTGTCAAGAATCAACGAGGACCATTGATTGTGGTCAGTTTGAGCCATTGGATCATTTTTCGAGCTCAGGGTTCGTGAGTTTGGAGGGTAGACCAAATCCTTTGGTTGCGCTAACTTTCGAGTAGTGAGGAGTAGGAACAACCGTTGGATCCAGGCACGGGAGAAACGTTGGATCCTAATCTCTTCGCTATATCGCGTATCGGGGGTTCGGAGGTTGGGAGGAGTCACTTTCGACTGCATAAGTCATGAGTTGCGAGTGGTGCTAGTGCTTAGCCCTAGCCGAAAGTTATGCATGGAGGGCGCTAATAAGGAGGAGCCATACCCCATCGCATCTTAGGTATCGGTGTTTGGTGAAGAAAATTCGAGGGTCTTCGACTCGCGAACACGCGAGTTGTGAAAGGCGCTTGCGTAAGGGCTAGGTTGTGGTCGTATGGAAGTGTAAGGCTCGCGCCTGGAGTTAAGTTGCACGGGGCGGGATTTTCAGGAAGGACCTATGGATACACTCTTGTGTGTGTGAGATATTCCCCTGGGAAAATTGAAGAGTCAATCTAACTCAGAGGAGAATTAGAATGATCATGTGTGGATCTTGGCCCGAGGGTCGGGGGTCTACATCAGTTCCCCCCTCTTCTTTTTCTTCTATAAATCAGAAGGATTAAAATTGTAAAGGTTTTTTTGCTTGTGCATCTTGTAGAATTTTCTATGAAGTGTTAATAAATAAGAAGCCACTATTGGCCAAACTTTTTGGAGACAAACTGGATATTTGAAATGTGTGCTTTATGGAAATTTTTCTACTAATTTACTTAATTTTGGAATGATGGACCATATGTTTTTATAGTGCAAACTTTTCTCACTTATAAGTAACTTGTTTATTTAGTTTATCTCATAGATTTATTGTCTATATCCTTAAGCATGGCACTGTAATTAGTTAGTCATTACTAGAATTTTCTGTAATATCGTTGATTATTTAGATTATTGCTTTTATTTTCCTAAGTAACTTTTTACTAAAGTTTGAAAGCAATAAGATATCTGGTGTTGTGTTTATATCGTTAGTTTTTTTAGTTAGCCCAATCATCATTCCACCTTCTGCATATTAGATTAGTTTCATTTCATTTATTGCATTTAAAAATACATAAATAGTGGATTGGGTTGCAACCAATAAAAACCCAACTAAACTAATTGAAGGTGGTTCATCCATAAACCATATAGATTCCCTATTCCAAACAATATTAAGTTTAATTGATACCTTTGATCCAAGAGTATTTCGACAACCGATCCAAAATTGATGGTCTCAAAAAAATATGAAAAGGTATTCATGTTGAACATATACTCAAGATATTTCCAACACAATTTGAACGGGTTCAAATAGACACAATATGCAAAAGTTATGGCTTGCTGAAGTTGAAGACAAACAGAGAAAAAATGCACAGTGTTGATGTCACTTGTTGACACGTGGAAAGGTCTGGTGTTCACACGTGGTAACGTCTAGTGCTGACAAGTGTCAAGGTCAAGTGTTGACACATGGAAAGGTTTGGTATTGACATGTGGCAAGGCACTACTGACATGTGGACCAATGACATGTCGAATCACGAACGAATGATAGGCTAACACATGGAACATTTTGAGGCTAACATGTGGACCATTTTGAGGTTGACATGTGGACCATTCTGTAGCTAACATGTGGACCATTCTGCAACTGACACGTGGAACTATTGGGAGGCCTCAATGTGGCATTAATGCATTGAGGTTGGTTGATATTTGAGTAATCACATCAGGATTTAAAAATAATATTGTTGACCAACCATTAATGAACTTTGTCTAAAGTGCCAACATACATTTAACCACCCACGAATATTTCAACCATCACTACCATACATGGTATGGTAACCCATATTACATGCTTTTATTAGAATGTGCAATGTATTCAAAATAAGCATAAAGTGGCTATGCACGACGGATGTAGGATAAATCCCCAATATTTCGAAATAAAATATGGGAAGGGAGGATCCAAGGGGATTTGAACCCCACCCTTATCTACCAAAATTAAATTCTCTACCACTAGCAATCAACCTCCAATATAGAGAAAATAGATCCACCCACTTTTATCATGGATCAATAATTTTGGTGGACCTAAAGTTCTTTTTGTGGGCAGGTACGATCCAAGAGGATATTCACGTTCAAAAAATTCGAGTCGATTCTATTTCTACCAAAATTGTTCGCACAACGAAGGTCTCATAGGGAAGTTTCCAACACAATTTGAATGAGGTTAGGAGGAATTCGTATGTGAAATATATGGCCCGTTGATGTTTTGGGAAAAATGGCAAAAACATAAAATGAAATTATTAATACTTATTTTGAGCTTAGGTTCTCATGCATTATTGTTTTTTTCATTGTAAAGTCAAATTGTCTCTTTCTACTACAGGACAAATGAAAAGAATGGTAAATGCCAACAAAAATTTTGTACTCATGTGTGTAAAATATAAGAATGATAAATCCAAATCTTTCTTGACTCAATTCTTGCATGCCAAAACTGTAACTTGTACTAGTTTTGTAGTGATTCCTTTCGCTTCTTCTATTCCTACATAGCATCCTTCTACACCTGTGGAAATTCCATTGATAGAGATTGAATGCAAATATTTATTGGCTGATGAAGTCCATTCAAATAATGTTGGGGAGGTATGCCAAAAATTGGTCGTTGAAAATAAAGAGGCTTCACTAGAAAAAAAATTGACAGTGCTTCAAGTAATTGCTGGGATATTTCTTTCAATTCTGACATTGAAACAACTATAATGATTGGCACTTTTTGTATGCATAATATGACCCATCGGATATCATTTGTTAATTTGCATCAATGGTATGCATACACGTGGTTTTATAGTGTCATTGACTATTTTTGGAGTCAGAATGTGAAAAATGAAAGTGAGGTCTAGAGGAAAGTGATGGATTTCCTTACATCTAAGTCTAAGTTGGAAGAAGATAATTATATGTACAAGTATTATTCTGATGTTTTTTGTCTTCAATTGGTATTGTTAAACTTAAAATAAACTATTGCAGAGCATGTGCCAAGAATGTTCTTTGCTTATGAATTGGTGAACAATCTTTGTATATTTCCCATTTACGAACATGGTGACTGTATTGATAAATATGTATCTTTGAAGATGTTTTTTTTATCACAATGGATGGATATTGGACAAGTGAGGAACTTGTATCCTCATTTGATTTCTGAATGAAACCAAAATTTTGGTGGTCCAAAAAATTCTTAGTGGGGAGGATTGATCCAAGATGATTCCCACAACTGATCCAAAATTAATGGTCTCAAAAAATGATGAAAATATATTCATGTTGAAGAGATGGTCAAGATATTTCCAACACAATTTGAATGGGGTCAAATGGACATCATACAACAAATTTATGGCCTCCTAAAGTTGAAGAATAATAGAGAAAAAAGGCACAGTGATGATGTCACATGTTGACATGTGGAAATATTCGTGTCGCTATGTGGAAAACCACAACAAACGAAACAACACCTAGAAATCAACTCTAATATCAAGTATTATATATAAATGAAATGCTAACAAGACAAGGATAGAATCCTACCTCGTTCGGACGTTTGAAGAAGACCACCATTGAGTGCGCGACCCAAAGCTTTATACCTGCAACTTGTCCTCAACAACCAAGATATGCAAACATGTGGTGATAATATATAATGTCAACATATAAATTAGCATAATCCATTAACATAGATGAAAAATAATCCCATGGAAAGTAATTCAAATATTTGCAAGATATCAATTGGACGAGAAAATAGTATTTCTATTAAAGTAATCAACATAAGTAGATAGGTGACAAATGTCTGTAACGACACATATCATAACCAAGAAACTAAGTCCCTCTAGTTGGGCCTCCACCACTTCAATCCTCTGCAAAGACAAGCTCACATGTAGGAGACAATGAGGTTCTCCATCACAAAGTAGGAACAACTCGGGGGCTGAACAAATGTTTGTGGGACAAGGGACCCCTCCGCTTAGTGATTTAACTGGTAAAATCTACAGAAGTATACATACCCTTTGTATTTGATTTAATATTGATATTGATATTAATATTTAATACAATAGTGATATTGGTAATATAATATTGATTTAATAAAATAATAATTATAATAATAATAAAAGTGAAATAAACATTTTTATTTAAAAAAATAGTTTAAATTAAATTTTAAGAGTTAACTTAAGTATTTAGATTTGCTAAAAAGTTTAAAAGAATAAAAGTATAGATTCATTTTAATGTTAAGAATTAATTTAAGTGTTTAAATTTATTAAAAATTTAAAAGTATAAAATTATAATGTATATTCATTAAGTGTTTGGATTATAATGTATGCATATTCATTAAGTGTTTTTGGATTTATTAAATGTTAAAAATATTGATAATAAATATAAATTTATCTTAATTTTGAATTTATTAAAATTATTTTTTTAAATGTAAAATATAATTAAATATTTATATTAATTTTTTTCATTATTAATATAATTATCATTACAAATTTAATTTAATAAATTTAATTATATTAATAAATATGATCACCTTCCAAAAAAATTACAAATTTAATTATATTAATAAATATGATCACCATCGTAAATTTAATATAAAAGAAAATTACAAATTTAATTTAATAAATTTAATTATATTAATAAATATGATCACCATCATAAATTTAATATGAAAGAAAATATGGATGAAGCTAGTATATTAATCACCAACTATATTTAGTATCTAAAAATTTATTTTATTTGTTATTGACAAATATGATAGACATCATAAATTTAATATGAAAGGAAAGATAGATAAAGTGACTATATTAATCACCACCAATTATATTCACTATCTAAAAATTAATTTATTATTGATAAATATGATCATCATCATAAATTTAATTTTGTATCAATAAATATCATACCATTAAATTAATATGAAAGATAAAATGAGTATATTAATATTTCAAGTTCGTTGTCTAATAGGGTATATATACATTATTATTAGAGATGGATTATTAATAGCTTAAAAATTAGAAACTTAGGTATTAAAATAAGAGGTAATAATAATAATAATTTGTGATTAGTTTTTTAAATTATAAAGTTGATGTTATTTATGTGGTGGTCGGTATTCAAATCGTAAGTGGTATTCTAGTAAATATTTGAAGAGTACAATTTTGTAAATGATTTTTTAAAATGTAAAATTGGCCTTATTTTGGGTGACATCACATTAAATTGTATAATGACATTTTTCTAGGTGGTTGTTTGTATTCAAATGGTAGGTGAAATAATACTAAATTGTAAAGTTGGCTTTATTCTAGGTGGTGTTCTGTATTCAAATGACAAATGATAGGTGACACTATTTAGTTCATCTTATTTGGAATAAGGACAATTTTTGTAAATGGTATTCTAAATAGTAAGTGGCCTCATTCTAGACGACATCATCAAAATAACACTCGTTGTGATTAATTAAGTTAACGTTCATTCTCAACAATATTTATCCTTATCCATAGAACCTTCTTGGGAGGTCTCCAACAACAATGATAGCAATGAAAATTTAAATGTAGATTTGATTTAAGCTTATGGGAACCTCCAATCTATTGTAATGTAGATTGATTTAAGGTTCTGGGACCTCCAACTTTGTAATGTAGATTGATTTAAGCTTTCACAAATGGAAGCTATCCACAAATATTTTGGTTTATCAGTGTTATGAATTTTGAATCTTCAACACATTTTGGGCATAACCTATACCCATAATTAGGGAGAATTTTTTTTTAGGAAAGAATAATTTATGATGTATGGAAATACATAGATGGAAAAAAGAAATGGGTAGGACAAAGAGTAGAGGCATAAATAATAGATAATAAAAAATATACAGAAGTGTCTAAGATTCACTAACCTTAAGGCGAACATAAATAAGATGGATGAAGAATTTTTTTCACAAAATCAAATAAAATTGTTTTAATAATAAGACAAAAAAAATAGAGAAATTAACAAAGTTAAATAAATAAGCAATTGAAGGAGGTAACACAATTTGTCCCATCTTACAATTGTTTATTTATTTTATGTTAATATTTTTATTTTATATTACCTTATTGTTATTGTTCTATTGTGTTCACAACAACTCCCCTAAATTTTGAACAAAACTTGGGGCTCTACCTCAAATTTTACTAATCTCGATATGCTTCTTCCTTTTTACACATTGACTTTGATTTCTTATTGCATGGCTACACATGATGGTTAAGCTAAATAGGCATTTAAAATTGATTTGCTTGGTTTTGACTTAGCTCTTTTATTGAGTTTTCTTCCTATTTTGGCCTTGATTGCTTCCCTTTAATTGACCTTCCTTTGCCTAATTTTCTTTTTTGTTCAAAATATCATAGCCACAAGATTTCCATATCTAGGCTATTCTTCAAATCAAACCTCTTTTCACTTTGTTTTCTATGTCATCCTCTTCACTTGGAAATCAACCTTGACTTTCGAATTGAGTTTTACTTCAACTTTTTATTTGATTGAATTTTTTGATGCTTCCCTTTTGTTTGATTTTTCTTTACCACCTCAAATCTTTAGCCACCTTGATTTGATAATCGACCTAGATGGCCAAATCAAAGACCTATTACACTAACTTTAGCGTGAAGGGATTTTGATTTTGGAATCATCCCTGATCTCTGAATTAGACCACTCATACATTTCTTAGATTCTTTCTTTTTGTTTGAGTTTATTTTACTTTGATTTGATTGAATGTATATTCTTGCATTCAAACTTTTCTTCCTTATTTTGAAAAATTAGCTAAGTCATAACCTTCATGGGTCTCAATTTCTCAATTGGATCCAATCATCAAATTGGGCTTCCTTTGCACCTATACACTGTTTCTTCGCCTTGATTTGGGAATCGACCACAATTTCCAGATTGGACCCTATCATTGTTGTTCATATTGTATGGATTGTATGGAATCTTGATCTTGTTCAATTTTCTTCTCTTTATTATCCTTTTTCGAACCTTGTTTTGTATTTTATTTTGAAAGTCACTTGTCCAAATCATGTTGAAACTCTAAATCAAGCCCTTAGTCACTAAATAAATTTAACTAATACTTGAGTTAGTAATCCATTTCAATTTTTCAATCAAATTATGTTTCACAAGGTCTTTTTTTTCACATGTAAATATTTTCAAACAAGTTCGATTATGACTGGGATCTTCATTCCCAAACTTGGTGTCATAGAGCCTTGATTATAAAACTAGTTAAGAATTCTAAATTGGACCCACACTAAGTTAAATCACACCCCAATTTCTTGATCGAGCCTACCCTTAATTATAAAAGTGTTAAGGGGTCTTGATTTTCTCCATTAATCTTGATTCATAGATTGTTCTCCCATTATTTCCAATTGTTTGCATGAATGAAAATTTAATGAAGTTGAATTGGCATATCTGAAGTATCCAAGTGATTTTTACTTGTACATATGCATTCGAGCAATATTTATAGATGCCATATGATTAAACCATCATCTTTTGAACTTGAGTCATTAAATGATTCCCAAAGTATGATTTGTAATAACACATGCCACAATTTTTGGTTTAATGGGAAATTATCGCGATATGACAATATATCCCTATTAAGTTGTAAAGTAACACTCAAGGTAGAAGACCTCAAAAAAATTCAGTTTCAACATTCAGGGGAATGAATATGACCTTGCCATGTAAGCCATGCAAGTCTCTTTCCCTAACTTCAAACCTATATTAGGAGTTTTGATCAAGACCGAAGAACACATCCTGGTTAATTCAACATGCAACTCAAATTGGAGTCAATATTGTGCAAAACCTGCAAACTTGTCTAATTCAGGTGATTTAAAGAAAATTTGCTAGTTTTAAGTCAATTTTTTGGATTTACTAACATTTTTGCAAGAAATTTTTTTTGGCCCCCAAGAGACGTGGGAAAAGGAAAAGAATCCCTTAAGAAATATCAAATCAAGGTCAATTACAAGTGATTGTCATACTATAAGATCTCGAGGAGATAATAATAGTCATCTTGGGAGATGTTGGAACTGTAGAAGATAAAGCATAGAGAAAAACAGAACATATAGCTAGAGGAGAAGAAATACTAATGGAAAATTATGGATCCAACTATCAAATTCCTTAATTCATGGAATATGGCTTTAAAGTAATGAATGAATTGAACCTGCTACAGAGGGAATTTTACAACAAAGCACACCATCTACAGACCTTGAGGCTAGACGTAGCACAAGTCAAGAAATATGTCCAAGTATGGGAGTTGGAGTATCAACAAGTTGACCTATAGTTTGATAGGGTCAAAGATCGACATATTACATGATGAAATTCCCCCTGAAGTTCCCACTATTCCTGCACAGGTTCTAAAATAAGTGGAGTATGACCTTAGATAGTGGAAGCACAACTCCCTTGGGGCTCTTCAATGAATTGCTTGAGATGTCAAGAGTTATGCTAAGATATTGCATCACATAGAAAATATAACAAAGAAC
This sequence comes from Picea sitchensis, assembly GCA_010110895.2. NCBI lineage: Eukaryota > Viridiplantae > Streptophyta > Pinopsida > Pinales > Pinaceae > Picea > Picea sitchensis. The sequence continues at coordinate 10,821 of SNQJ01S0030949.1, forward strand.
TACAACCTCCCTTCTTTTAGACACATGAATGAATTCATTCCTCAGGCACATGTGTTCAAAGATTTGGAGGGATGTGTTTTCCCCAACATGAAAGGTATAATAAATCTTCTTGACGTTAATGAATCAATGATCCAAAGGTTCATTGAGGCTCCTACTAGGTGCATAACATTAATTAATACCATACTACCTAAAATGGAGAAACATGAGAAAAGGATAAACAACAACATCATGTTGTATAGAGTTTCTCTTCGGATGTATACCTTTTCTCATAACAAAACACTTTTCTTAGATTTTGAGGCATGGGTGGCCTTTGTGAGAAAGTGGAGAAGGAAAAGAGAATAAGCTTCATCAAGTTAAATGAGAGGTCATCTTATAGAGAAAAAGTTCAAACAACCAAAACGAGAAGGATAATGGTCAAGTGGAATGTCAAATTAGTAAAAGGAAGTAAAATCCTCATAGAGGAAAAGAAGACAAAGTGATAGAGATAACAAATAGGAAAGGAGGGGAAATGAATCGTCACCTAGGTGTCTAAAGTTCATATGTTCTCCCCTCTTCTTTTTCTTCTGTAAATCAGAAGGATTCAAATTGTAAAGGGTTTTTTTCTTGTGCATATTGTAGACTTTTCTATGAAGTGTTAATAAATGAGAAGCCTCTTATGGCCAAACTTTTTGGAGACAAACTGGAGTTCTAAAATGTGTGCTTTATGGAACTTTTTCTGCTAATTGACTTAATTTTGGAATGATGGACCATATATTTTTATACTGCAAACTTTTGTCACTTATAAGTAACTTGTTTATTTATTTTATCTCATAGATTTCTTGTCTATATGCTTAATCATGGCACAATAATAAGTTGGTCATTACTGGAATTTTTTGTAATATCGTTGATTATTTAGATTATTGATTTTATTTTCCTAAGTAACTTTTTACTAAAGTTTGAAAGCAACAAGATATTTGGTGTTTTGTTTATATCATTAGTTTCATTAGTTATCCCAATCATCATTCCACATTCTCCATATTAGATTAGTTGCATTTCATTTATTGCATTTAGAAAAACATAAGCAGTGGATTGAGTTGCAACCAATAAAGACCCAACAAAACTAACTTAAGGTGGTTCATCCATAAACCACATGGATTTCCCATTCCAAACAATATAAAATTTAATTGAGACATTTGATCCAAAAGTTTTCCCAAAACCAATCCAAAATTGATGGTCTCAAAAACTGATGAAATTATATTCATGTTGAAGAGATACTCAAGAGCTTTCCAACACAATTTGAACAGGGTCAAATAAACACAATATGAAAAATTTATGGCCTGCTAAAGTTGAAGACAAACAGAGAAAAAAGGCACAGTGTTGATGTCACTTGTTGACACGTGGCAAGGTATGGTGTTGACACCTTGTAAAGTCTAGTACTGACAAGTGTCAAGGTCAAGTGTTGACACATGTCAAAGTTTGGTATTGAAATGTGGCAAGGAACTACTGACATGTGGACCAATGACATGCTGACTCGCGAACCAATGATAGGCCAAAATGTGTACAATTTTGAGGCTGACATGTGAACCATTTTGAGGATGACATGTGGACCATTTTACAATTAACATGTGGATCATTCTACAATTGACACACGGACCTATTGGGAGGCCTCTATGTGGAATTAATGCATTGAGTTTGGTTGAGATTTGAGTCATCACATCAGGATTTAAAAATGATATCGTTGACCAAGCATTAATGAGCCTTGTCTAAAGTGCCAACATACATTTAACCACCCACGAATATTTAAACCAACACTACCATACGTGGTATGGTAACCCATATTACATGTTTTTAATATAATATGCAATACAATATTCAAAATGAGCATAAAGTGGCTATGCACGATGAATGTGGGATAAATCCCCAATGTTTGGCAGTAAAATATGGGAAATGTGGATCCAAGGGGATTTGAAACCCACCCTTCTCTACCAAAATTAAATGCTCTACCACTAGAAATCAACCTCCAATAGAGAGAAAATAGAGCCACCCACTTTGATCATGGATCAAGAATTTTGGTGGAACAAAAGTTATTTTTGTCGGGAGGTATGATCCAAGATGATATTCATGTTCGAAAAATTCAAGACGGTTCTATTTTTACCAAAATTGTTCGCACAACGAAGGTCTCACAGGGAAATTTCCAACTCAATTTGAATGAGGTTAGGAGGAATTCGTATGCGAAATACATGGCTCGTTGATGTTTTGGGAAAAATGGAGAAAACATAAAATGAAATTATTAATACTTATTTTGATCTTAGGTGCTTGTGCATTATTGTATCTTTCATTGTAAAAGGAAACTGATTGGTGTAAGAGCCCATCATGTGAAGTCTAAATTGTCTCTTGCTACTACAAGACAAATGTAAAAGATTCGTAAATGCCAAAAATAAAATTGTACTAATGTGCGTAAAATATAAGAATGATGTTAAATCCAAATATTTCTTGACTCAAGGCTTGCATGCCAATACTATAACTAGTACAAGTTTTGTATTGATTCCTCCTACTTCTTCTATTCCTACAGAGCATCCTTCTACACCTATGGAAATTCCATTGACAAAGGTTGAATGCAAATATTTATTGGCTAATGAAGTCCATTCAAATAATGTTGGGGAGGTATGCCAATAGTTGGTCGTTGAAAAGAAAGAGGCGTCACTAGAAAAAAATTGATAGTGCTTCAGGTAATTGCTAGGATATTTCTTTCAATTATGACATTGAAAAAACTATAATGATTGGCACTTTTTTTATGCATAATATGACCCATTGGCTATCATTTGTTAATTTGCATTGATGGTATGCATACAAGGGGTTTTATAGTTTCATTGACTATTTTTGGATTCAGAATGTGAAAAATGAAAGTGAGGTCCACATGAAAGTGATGGATTTCCTTGCATCTAAGTCTAAGTTGGAAGAAGATAATTCTATGTCCAACTACTATTTTGATGTTCTTTGTCTTCAATTGATATTGTTAGACTTGAAAGGAACTATTGCAGAGCATGTGCCAAGAATGTTCTTTGCTTATGAAGTGGTGAACAATATTTGTATATTTCTCATTTATGAACATGGTGACAATATTGATAAATATGTATATTTGAAGAGGTTGTTTTTATCATAATGGATGGATATTGGACAAGTGAGGAACTTGTATCCTCACTTGATTTCTGAATGAAACCAAAATTTTGGTGGTCCAAAAGATTCTTAGTGGGGGGGATTGATTCGAGAGGATTCCCACAACTGATCCAAAATAAATGGTCTCAAAAAATGATGAAAAGATATTCATGTTGAAGATATGGTCAAGACATTTACAACACAATTTGAATGGGGTCAAATGGACATCGTGCGAAAAAGTTATGGCATGCTGAAATTGAAGACAAATAGAGAAAAAATGCACAGTGTTGATGTCACATTTTGACACATAGAAATATTTGTGCCTCCATGTGGCAAAGCACAAAAGACAAAACGAAACCCAAAAATCAACTATAATATCAAGTGTTCTATATAAATGAAATACTAACAAGACAAGGCTAGAATCCTACCTCGTCTGGACGTTTGAAGAAGACCATTGTTGAGCACGTGACCCAAAGAATTATACCTGCAACTTGTCCTCAACAACCAAGATACGCAAGCATGTGGTGATTATATATGATTTCAACATATAAATTAGCATAATCCATTAACATACATGAAAAATAAGCCCATGGAAAGTAATTCAAATATTTTCAAGATATCACTTGGATGAGAAAACAATATTTCTATTAAAGTAATCAACAAAAGTACATAGGTGACAAAATTTTGTAATGACACACATCGGAATTGAGAAACTAAGTCCCTCTAGCTGTGCCTCCACCACTTCAATCCTCCGCAAAGGCAAGCTCACATGTAGGAGTCAATGAGGTTCTCCATCACAAAGTAGGAAGAGCTGGGGGGATGAACACAAGAAGTTCATACTTTAAAGGAAAAAGGGATGCAGACTCAATATGAAAATACATTTATCTAGAGTGACTTTTCTCTCAAAGTTGAATTGTCGATTAGGCTTGGATATGGATAAATTTATAGAATCCAAATGGAACTGAAGGGATGAGTTAGAGTATTTCCAGTGTATGGAAGGTCAAGGATCATGGATCTCATGACATGGCATGGAAAACTAATATAATTTTTATTTTTTGAGCACAAAACCCGATGTATGCAGGCTGCAGTGGAGAAACCTACATATACGCTTGTTCTATAATTGATAGGGTACGTATATGTATAAAAATGTGTATTTTATATTTGGAGTAAACAAAAAGGGGACTTCAAGTCTGCAAAGGGAAATGGAAGGCCATCCAAGAAAGCTGCATGGAGTGAGGAAAAAATTGTTGTAACAATGGTCACATTATTTCCATTATTTTAATTATAGGTTCTAAGAATCAGGGAGGAAATGTACAATGAGGAAGAAACAACAATTATGGTCTCATCGATAGCATCATGGAAATTTATTCCTAATGTATTCCATGAGGTAATACCATTATATTGAATAAAACATGTGTTTATATTACAATTAATGAACACTACATGTATGCTTGTGATTATCTCAAATAATATGCCTTATTAGGGTATTTTGTGGGGAGGGTCCCCCTTGAATATTTCATTAACCCCTAGGTGAAATAGGCTTAAGAGCTACATGGTTGGTTCTACACTACCACTTGAAGCTTTACTAAGGGATTCCCAAGGTGCTAAGCTGCAACTATAGGTCTCTGAGACTTCCTGTCTGGCCTATTGTTGAAGCCTCGAAAGGGAAGTGGGGTAGCCGAAGGACTGTTAAGCAGAGAAGGGACACACTTCCTGGGGTGGGACAAGCATGTGGGGAATGAGAAACTATAGACTGTTAGTTTTAGTTGGCACCTCAGTCTGATTTTATGTTGTCTGAGAGTCTTTAGCTTGTTTAGGATTTCCTTACCCGGGTGGATTTTATCCCTATCTTAGGGGTGACGAGCTACTGAAAGTTTATGAGCATCACGATCTAAGTCTGTGAGGAATGTGGAAGGTCTGCACACAATCAATGTTATTTTTACCAAAGATAAGTGTCTATTTTTTGAAAATTTATATGCTTTGTTAATATTTATGCATTTATTATCATGGTTATTTCTTGCATATTCTATATATGTATATAGTTATTGTTATCCACATTAATATGAGCATTTGCAAAAGTATATTAGTTATTTAAATGGTATCAAAGTTCGGAAAATTTCATGTGGTATTTCCCAACAAGAGTCTGGGGATGCTACAATGTGGTATCATAGCCCATTTTTCAACACTGAGACTGCATGGGCCATTTATCAGAATGAAAACGTGAAATTGAAGATTATGCAGGAAAAGTATTTGACAGAAATGTTGGAAAGAGTGTGTCCACAACTTGTTTGATTAAATTACTGCGGTGAAAATGGAGAAATTTCATGGGTAATTTGCAACAATCAAGCCCAGAAACTAAAAATCTCCAATTTAAATATTTAATTGGGTGAATTCGATCTTGCAATTGGCTGAATTGTATGTTCACAATGTGCTTGGGTGAAATTGGATGAAATTGCGAAAATTCCCAGTTTCGGTAGTGGAATTATGGAGAAAATTTGATAGGAAGGGGGGCGGGGGTGAATTTCATGTGCCAATGTTAAATTGGTGTACATGAGGTTGGAATTGATCGTATATAACTATACACAAATATTCAATGGTGGTCGATAAAAAAAAAGAGGAATTGTGCAAAAGCCCCAAAATTCTATCGATAAATTATTGAAATTCAATGAGAAAGATGACGAATTTCACAGGTCCAAATTAGGTCATTTGAAGATGATATAGAGTTTCAATGGAATCCATTGAAATATTTTTAAAATTAAGTAAGATTGGGAATTTTTGGAAATTTTGAAAACAAGCGAAATTTGACAAATTTGGAAGAAAAAATTGGGCATTTTCTCGTAAGATGATGTCAGCATGACATGGATGCCACATATGAGATGATTTGGTAGAATAAATACATGTACTAACATGGTGGTAGGAACATGTTGGACGGGATGACAATTTATAGGTGATGTGGAGCCATGTGGCAAGCCAACTGTCAGTCCCATGAAACATCGATAAGTTATTGGAATTTATCTAAATGTTAAGCTATCATGGAGCACGAATAGAATCACGGGTATGGAAAAAGGTATGGCATCCCCGCAAACCCGTGAACCCATGATAAGAAGTGGAAAATTGGTTAATTCCTAAGGATTGGTAGGGAAAATGGGTGGATGGAGTTCTAAGAGAAAAATAAATATGGGATCACCTGAACCCATGATGAAGGATATCGCAGGTGTGAAGGATATCATGGAGGTGATGAAGCATAAGAAAATGACTGTGAACCCGCAATGATATCTCAGAGAAAATGACTAAGTATAGGTGTATAATAAATATGGTGGAACACCATGGTGCCTTTTGGAGGAGGCAAAAGTTATAACATGAATGAAATGGAGTCATGAAACCACGATAAAATTAAGATTTTTTTCTAAGTATGGGAGCAAGTTAAGGGTGGTGAAACATGAGAGTGTATTTTGGAGGACACAAAAGTTTGAAGGGAAGAAATGAATACCTTAGACCCATAGTGAAATATTTTAATGGTCAATATCCAATTCAAAGATAATCGGATGGTGGTTGAGCATCAAAGCTAGGATACTCGAGCTAACAAAATTATCTTCCCTATCATGCCATTAATAGTCTTCCTGCTCAAATATTTTGCAAGGGGACACAAGAACTAGTCATGAGGATTCATGGATAGTGGAGTCCATGTATTCGCTCAAGAATGTGTGTGTGTGATAAATTATGAAGAACAAAATGGTGTATAAAATGATGGATTTTTTAAATTCTGATAGCTTTACAAATCTTGTTGTTGGATTACTGAGAGGGGGGGGGGGGGGGGGGGGTGGTGAATCATTAATATAGATTTTTAATCATTTTTAACGATAGTATATAAATGCTTATTATATTTATGATCAATTTACCATTATCATTCAACAAGTGCAGAATAAATAAACCATTAACAATGAGCAATCATACACGTACATAGTACACCAATATTTTTATGTGGAAACCCAATGCAGGAGAAAACCACATAATGTTTTTTCTTATATGTCTTTAATAATTACATTTATTGAAGCACCAACTTCCTTTGTTCTCCATCTGCAACTGGAAGGAGGCTCCAACCCCCTATATTTTCAAGCTACAACATGAGGGAAGCTCCAACTCCCCAATTCTTTGGCTACAACTAGAAGGAGGATACAACCCCCTATGCTCTCCGGATACAACCAAAAGGTGGCTACAACCACCTATCCTTTCCCTATCCAACCGCCTTGAAATATAAGTGTCAAATAGATGATGAAAACACTACCACACTATCACTGTGAGATATACCACTGTAAACATGTATCAATATGTTCCAACAACCTGTAACCAACCTATACCAATAACCTGGAATAAAAATGTACCAGTAATCATCCTATACCAACAAATACCAACGGATACGCGACCTATATATGTTGTAGCACGTGTATGTACACGAATTGTCTATACTATAGCCTATGTATGTATGTGCCCTATCTATACTGCAACTTGCATACACCTTCAGAAAGTTAGGGTTTTCACCTTTCTAAAATTCAGAAACTTCAAGCCCTCAAGACCTTCACTACCTCTATCACATCCACTTGCAGCCTATCACTATATCCAATATGTAACCGTGCATCTATGTCTTGCTAGTCATGTGCCATACATGTGAATACAATCACAATAATGTGTAATAAACCCTCACATGGGATAGACATCAAAATATTACTGTTATTCATCCTCAAAATATAATGACAACTTCAACAACACATCATCACAAAAATACCTCAACCATGTACCACAAAAACCCTCAACCATGTACCAAGAAATACAAGATATGACTCAACACTCAAACTAACAAGATGTACTAATGATCAATACCAGACATACCAACACTGTATTTCTATAGATCTGACTCATACAAAAAGTTCTATAGCACCATCAACCTCTCTAGGGAAAATACTCAATCTCTCATAACCATAACTCATGTAGACAACAATATCCAACTACACATAAGAATATGACATACCTTTTGAACCTGTGGATATATATGATGTACTTGATCACTATAAACATTCCTGGGAACTTTATTTTAGACTCTAGAGATCTTCCATCCTCATATACTCAGGCTTTCATGGATGTTCCCAACTTTACGTGACCCCTTCTTCTTCAGCCTACATACACTACCTCCTCCATTGCAGCCCATGTACAACTAAAAAACTAGGTTTTTTCCAGAAATTATGCAACTTCGAAACTTTCACCATCAACCCTTCTTTGTTGCCTCAGAATTGCATAACTTCATATGTATCAATGAGTACCTACAATAAACCTTTCACAAAATAATAGATATTCAATGTACTCAATAGGTGCTAATAAGAGACCCTTTCTCTCTTATTTATACTCTCCAAGTAGCTTCCTCAAGGGGTTACCTCCTAACTAACTTTACCCAACTTCCTTCTCTTAGGGATAACCCACTTCTAACCACTTTGTCCACTTACAACCACTTCATCCACAAATAGTAAACTCACCACTTCTAGTTTCAACTAATTTATTTTTAAATATTTTCTTTTTGCAACAACTTAACTCATGATTAACTCCTAGTTACAACCACTTTGACTAGTAAACTTCTTCTAGGAATTTATAGAATAAACTGAATTTTCTTTTACCTTCTAGGGGATTCTAGATAACTCATGAGGGTTCTCCTACTTCACAAGGCCACAAATCTCTAACCTTGAGGAGTTATGTGACATTCCACATATCACCATAAATAACACAACATGTACTATCCATATAGAATAGTCTTATCTACAAATACACTGATTTTCGTACCTTTATAACTCAAACAAATTTGATTCAATTAACCATATGGTTGGGGACACTAGAATTTTCTACCGGACTTGCTTCAAGGGTTGACATCAATGACAACCAACCCAATTATTCAACAATATCCCCCTTTGGAATTGATGGAAACACTCTGATGCAACACTAAAATCATATTTCTCATGCTCCCCCTAGAATCATGCCTATGTGATCTATCTCCAAGCATGTAAATATCTCTCCATGCATATGATAAATATCTCCCCATTTGACATCAATGAAAAAGTTAACTTCCCGTCTGGGGTTTCTCCCCCTGACTAAACTCTCCCCAAACTAAACTATCATATTTATGGTGCTTCTTCATGTAAATCTAATATATATAAGATTATCATTCAAAATTCATTGTGGGGAAAAAACTATACCAAGTGTCTGACGAAGATACTCAAAGGCTTCCCTTGGAATCGATTTTGTAAAGATGTTTGCAATATGTTCTTTGGTCCCAACATACTTAACTCGAATGTTATTCTCTGCAACTTGTTCCCGTAAAAAATGATACTTGATTGGAATGTTCTTTGTCTTGGACATCACTAGATTATTTGAGATATTGATGGCACTTGTATTATCACAATATATTAGAATGGGCTCATCATACTCAACCTATATATCTGTGAAATTTTGTTTCATCCATAGAACCTGTGTACAACATGTTGTTGTTGTAATATATTTTGTTTCGGTTGTAGACAATGATACTGATGACGATCTCTTGCTTATCCAAGATACCAAACACTCACCCAAATAGAGCGATTCTCCACTAATCCAAATTTTTGTAGCCTTGATACATATGAATATCCTCTTTACTGCTAGAACATGTGATTCCTTAGCCACTTCTTGAAATCATGCCACATGTTCAACTGCCTGCATTACATCTAGTCAGGATGTTTTCAAATAAAGTAAGCTTCCAATCATTGACCTGTGCTTCCTTTGATCTATAGACTCTGAATAATCATCTTTACTTAACTTACAATTGGTCTGCATAGGAGTATTGATTGGTTTGCAATATTTCATTCCGAACCTCTTTAGCATTTCTATGATATACTTGGTTTGAGAAATAAAAATTTCTTGGTTCCTTTGATATATCTGAATACCCAAAAAGAAGGATAATTCTCCAAGTAATGACATTTCAAATTCATTATGCATATCCTTTGCAAATATCTGGTTCATCCTGCCATCATCACTTCCAATTATAATATCATCAACATAAACTTCAATTAACAAATTACTATCTTGATTTACCTTGATGTAGAAGTTGTTGTCTGCATTTCCTTTCCTGAACCCTTGCCATTGTAAATATATGTCCAGTCTAGAATACCATGCTCTAGGGGCATGTTTGAGACCATACAAGGCCTTATTCAACATGCAAACATAATCTTCATTCAATGACAACTGAAATCATTCTGGTTTCTCAATGTGGACTTCTTCTTCTAAATCCCCATTCAAGAAGGTTGATTTCACATCCATATGATACACTTTATGTCATACTATATTGTCATTGATGTCAAAGGGTATAGGTTGGAAAGTGATAGGATGATTGTAGTGATAGTTTACAGGTGGATGTGACAGAGGCAACAAGGGTATGGAGGGAAGAAGTTGTGAAGTTTCATAAACCCTAGCTTTCTGAAGGTGTATGCATGCTGAAAATGAAAGAGGTCGTGTACATATGTGTGTTTCAGTATATACAGGTCACGTAATTACGTGTGTTGCAGTATAGACATGTCACATACCCATTGAAAGAATTGGTTTTCTATCTACAATATGGGTCTTGTACTTGAGGGTTGGATTCCTCACATCTCGGTTGGTGCTGAGATACACATGCCGGGTCTTGCATTGAGAGTTGGTGCTCTCCTAGAGTTGTTTCTCTTTTTTCAAATAGCGATGATAAAGCCCGTAGATTGTAGTTTGATGTAAAACATAATACAAAATAAAATTACACATATATATGGTGTTCTTTTTGTTCATTATTGTGATGGTTCATAGTTATTTATTGTTGATGTATGTTGTTGATATATGTTTACATGAAAGAAACTAAGTGTGAATGAAAGTAATGAGTAAATGGTGATTGCTAATTAAATTTTTGTAAGATGTGTAAAAATATCCTCACATTGATTCACCCCCCTCTCAGTGTGTTTGGTGTGTCCAACAATTGGAATCAGAGCATGCTTTCACTATAAGCCTTACAATATTGAAGGAGATCCATGGACACACAAATGGATGAACATGAATATGAATTTACCCTATTTGATGAGACAAATTAATTGGCATGGGGAATAGAAATTAAAGGGTATTTGAAGGAAAAAGGAGCAGGTGTTTGGAACACAATTGTTTCCATATCAGTTCCCTTGAAGAATCAGTCAAAATGTCCATCCCAAAAGGAAGCAAAGTACAAGAATGCAGTGGCACTTAATACCATATTCAATGGACTCTCAAGTTTTGTCAAAGGAAGCATAGGACAACATTCCTCCACCAAGGACCTATGGATGAAGCTAGAGAAGGGTATATCAAGACAAAAGACAAGACACATAATACATTTCCATCAAGGACAATGAAGGTAAAGACTCTTCAAAATCTTTTGATTGCAATAATTCTAAGTTTGATGATGTTGAATTCTCTCCTCCAAATAAAGAAGAAGATATAGAAGAAGTTTGTGTAGAATCAACTAACAATTATCTTATAGATGAAGAGGAAGATTTGTTGAGTTTTAAAGAATTTTGTTTATTTGAGTTAGACGATGTTAGCATGGAAATAGGACATTATTCAATTGCTTTTGAGTATATTGAAAAATACACTAAGGAAGTACTAGAAAAGTATCCAAGGCATACCACAAAACTAAAGAAAATTCTCAAAGAACAAGAAGAAAGTAAAAAGACTCAATTAGAAGAAAAAGAAGAAGAGATCAAGAGACTAAAAAGTGAAATAATTAGTCAAGCAGAAGAAAAGAAGAAGGTAGATGATGAGCTTAGAAAAATCCTCGAAGTCAATGTCAATCTGAAGAATGAAATTGAAGAAGCCAAAAGGATAGAGGAACTATTGAAGAATCATGTTATAAGTTGGAAGCATAAGTTGTTGATCTCAGAAGGAAAGTATAGAAGTCAAACACTCACATCAATTTCATGAACATCTTAACAATCTTGGATGAAATTATAGATAGTCAAAGATATCCAAATGATAAATCTAGTCTTGGTTACAACAAGGAAGCTACACACTTTGAATTTGGCTCTTCTAAGAAGCATGATGCATGCCCCTCATTTTATAAAGGTGAAAGTAAAGTTGCAAGTCAAGAACCAACATAAAGAAAGAAAATCTTCAGAACATTAGATCAAGGAAGACACCAAGAAGTAGGCCCTACACATCAAAGTGAGTTTAGAAGAGAGACACCTTCAAGGTGGACACAAAAGAAAAGGTATGGAAATGTTTTCAATGGTCATTGTTTCTCATGTAGTGAATATGGTCACAAAGATTTGGATTACAGGGATTGTGAAAGGAGATATGTTGGAATATTCAATAACATCTTAAGATGTTGGATATGTAATCGAGTGGGACACATTGTTGCTCATTGTCACACCATGAGATGTTACAACAACAACGGGTTAGGCCACAAATCCCAAGATTTATGGAACACAAGGAGACATTCCATGAGGAATGCTTTATATGAAATGACAAGAAGATAATGGAAGAAGGACAATGTTGAAAGGATGGAAGCTAAAAGAACAAGTGCTCAGAGAACAAGTCACTCTCAAAAGTGGATGAAAAATTCTAAAAAACCAGACATGAATGAAAGGACAAAGAATAAGGAAAGATTCACACTTTTTGAGGCATATGCAGGTTCCTGTGGGAGAATTTGCATACATACGTGAGGTGATCTATAGAAATATCATGTACATATGTGAGCTTAATAAGGAACATGTTGCGTACCTGTGAGAAAAGCCTAAAAAGAGGGGTGTATAGATGAGTTGCAACATGGTTTAATGATATAAATTTGTTTTTTTGCAGGGTCTGAGATGGTTCGTTTCAAGTTTTCTTGAATATAGGTTTTCTTGTATGTTTTTTTGATCAATGCATTATGATGATATATGGTTGAGTATTGAAGCATGTGCTTGAGGCTTATCTTGGATGCATGGTACAAACCTTAGTGTGTGGATTGATGCATTCCTGATAAGATATATTGTCGGTTATTTTTAAGTACTTTCTAAGTGAAGTTATGGAGTGTTGTTTATGGGACATATCATGTTGATGTGATAAGAGCTAGAGTTATAACATTGATATATTGAGGCACAGTATTGGTACATGTTTAGAGGTACTATTGGCTACTTAGTACCTATTTTAGTGAATGTATTTGAGTCATATCTATTATAGTACATGACTGGTACATATGTGTTGGGCCCCAACAACTCCCTTTAAATTTTTACAAAATTTAAAGGGCCCCCATTAGAATCTTGATAATTATAATGAGCTATAGAATCAACCTTTTCAAATAGTTCCATACCTTGTCTTGCTTTGAGACAAACTTACGACATTCACTATAGAATGAGACATTCATTACAAGAGTATATGTCAAATTGAAATGAGCATAGAAATCTCAATTTAAACAAGCGTTAATTTTTATCAGCGGTTTACTTTCATTTAGAGAATTAAGATTGTGTTCTTTCTTTTTGCTCATTAGCAAGTTTGACTATTTTGAATAATGGGTTCAATACTTCCATCAAATAATATCTTGGTTGGTTTTCTCATTTCATTAAAGCATTTGGTGTGTGTTAATTAATTTTTTTCATTTTTGCATCTCATTTCAAAATAAAAGTAATAATAATAAAAAATTATCTATGATTTGTTTGATTTTGTAAAAAAAGCAAAATTGAATATTTTTCTCTTCTCATTAACTTGAAGCTTCTAGAATTTTAAAGATCATATTTGAATGAAATTATAAACAATGTTTGTTTAGAACTTATAGTTAGTTTAAATTCATTTTTGACTTTATTGTTCTAGATTTGTTTGTCAAAATTTTAGGTTATTAATTTGGGTTTCTTTTTATTTCACAGGTTTCTATTATGGATTATTTGAGTACAGGATCTGATCATGGCTTGATTTTTATTATCTAAATAGATTTCAAGATGATTGATCCAAAATATCACCTGGATTGTTGCAAATAAATTTATGAACAACAACAAATAAATTTGGACATCACGTCGAGAACAAGAGACTATGATTTTCGCGGAATGGTGCAATGGCCAGTGAGGAATTTGAAGAAGCGGTTGAAAACCCATCTCCCAATGGACCCATTTAGCTTCCACCTGATAATTTTCCCAAACAAATGCATCATTTGAGAGATATTTGTGTGTCTTTACGAAGCAAATTTCAAGTCATGGAAAGTATTAGTGGCCTTGGGTCTGTTCATTCATTATATAAAATATGTGAGAAAGTTCAGAATACATGGAGATATAAAGGAATTGATAATGGGATTTTTATCCTTTCTCTTTTGTATATTATTTCTTTGTAAAAATTTTCTTTTCAAATGAAATAACGGATGGTTGGAATCTTTAGGAGAATGGACAAGTGATTTTCAAAGAAGAATATGGAATTAGGTTGTTTAATGGCTTTTGTCACAATAGGTAAAACGGTTTTTCTTTCGCTATAATATCTTCATATTATTTGGATAATTGATTTATACATTGATTTAAATTAGATTTAGTCTCTTTTATCCAATTACATGGTTAATTTCTATCATTTATGTAATTTTTCAATCTTTAAAAGTCTATTATCCCAAAATTTCATTTTTGGACCATGATATGGACATGTGATTTTGGGAAATTATATGGGAAAGCTATTCACCATTGGCTTTAGACTGTGTGATGATTATTCCATTATGTTATTTTATTGGCTCAGTTTTATGGGATATTATTATGTTTGATGTAGCTTTAGCTTTTTCATCATGGTGTTTCATATTGTTAAGTATTTGGATGTGTCCATAATTTGTTATTCCATTTTGTATGTGTGATCAATTTTTCATTTGATTATTATTGTATTTATTCATAATGTTAAATGATGGATAAAATCAATACTCGGAATTGAGTTTTCTCTAGTTTCTTAGTTGTGATATATCCTTAAGATCACATGATTTTTAATTAGTCACGATTATGTTCTTATATTCTCACTCCAGCACATCAAACACTTATTTGAATTTATTTTGGAAATACTAGTATTGAGTACGTCAAGTTTTGTAACACACCCACTACCATAATCATGTTTTCATTAATTTCTGCAGAATCAGAGCCCGAAATGTCTATGGAGGCCACAAAGCGTGGTTGGATCTCTCTCTCTCTCTCTCTCTTGCTCCCATGTGATCACGGGTCACGATCAAAGTTCAAATAAACACAGTACCTCTTTCAATTTTCATGCCTCGGCGCTACAGTAATGTGAATCGTTCGATACTGACTTCAGCCGAACCTTAATGAGGGGCTAGTGGTATGGGGATGAATCCCTACAGAGTTAGCAAATGGCCATTAGGAACTGGCCACATGTACAGTTCAAATGAGTGCAGTGTGAGAGAGGGAAGAACGACCCGAGGTGACGTGGCAGTGAGTCCCCGCTACACGCCACACCATTTGGACCCCAATTAGAAGCCCGAGGGAATGTACGGGGGAATTAGAATTCCACACGAATGTATAGTTGATCAAGGTGAATAAATCCTGACCATTCAAGATTTGCGCATTCGATTCCGGACCCTGCCCCCACCGCTTAAGGTAGAACAACAAGGGGGCTCGAATGAAGCCACAATATGGAATCTGGGTGGAGTGGACTTTGTCAGATCGAGATCTGCTAAGCTACTTACCCTAATGCATTCACGCCCTAGCTTAAATCCGACATCTCTTTCTCACATCTCATGGTCATCCTAAACCCTGGATCCTCCAAGATGATCATGTCTGTTCATCGGAGCCTAACCACATGCTAACATGTCGATATTATAAATTAGTTGAGGTTTTGAAACCTGAGGAACATGCCCTTGGTATCAGTCTTTAGAAATTACCGAAGTACTTGAATGAGCCTGTCAGTGTGATTATCCCCTTAGGTTATGCCTTGAGTCAATATGACCTCTTCCCATATGACCACGATCTCTCTTCCATCAACATTTATCAAGGCGAGAGCAGAGCCTCATCCAATTGGGACTCAGAATCCACGATCCCGATTTCTCAAAGCGAGTAATCTCTTGATAACCTCCATAATGGAGTTGGTCTATGGTGCCGGGGTTTCCACCATGGAACATCCCAATCTCATCACGGAACTCCCGAGTTCCTGATTCCCAATTTCAAATATGAAATCTCATGACACGTGGCCTCCTTTAATTGGAGCAGGCGAGATCTATGGGTTTCTACTACATGGAGATGCCTCGATCTTTCATCACCCGAACTCGAGGAGTTCTAGAGCTCGATCTTCTGAGTGGAAAATCTATTGACATGTCTCAGATTCTTGGGACGATCAGGATCTATTTTAGGGCTTCGCCCTATTCATGAGAGTTAAACCCTCCGGGTATCTCTTGTGATCCTTGGCCCTTCGGGTTTTTCGATAGGAATCAGCCAGCTCAGGGCAGGGTTCCTAACTTGTTCTCTCCCACGACTCCACGCAAATTCGGAAAGATCAGTAGATGCAGGATTCTCTCATGGACCCAGGATCTAGTCCGACCTCACTTTGCTACCCGAAGACAAAGAAATCCGAGAGTGGGCACCCAACATCTGCTTTCTCCTACCAAATCCTAACGGTCATGAGTGACCACAGTTCAAATGAAATCATTCATCGATCAACACCTATCAAGGTTAAGGAACTTAACTTTCCATCTTATTCTTCTTATCTGACAGTCGTGAATGACCACAGATAATCCGACGGGATTTCGTCCATCAATTCGATGCTATCGAGAGATTTCTTAGAGCCTTGCGCCTTCCGTCCTCCTTCGGGCTCTTGATGGGATTTTCAAGAGGGTATCCCTATGGGAAGGTTTGCAGGTACTATCAGGCTTGAGATAATGGTATCTCTCTCCCGATAACTAGGCGTGAAGTCTGAATTAGATAGGTATGCATATAAATAACAATTTATGAGAACATAAATATGTATAGTCTTTCCATTATAGACATACAACTACCAGTACTGATCAAAAATCATCTGGACATTTCTTATATTGAAATTATTCACAATTTCCATGAGCTTATAGACATAATTGTCGAATTATATATTTCAAGATGCCAAGGCAAAACACTTATCAAAAAGTAACACGAGGGGTTATACAACTACTAAGAAGGGTGCTCGTTTCCACCAAACCCGTGAAGCTCGATGACTCCCAGTAGTTACCACTAGCCACTTGAGATGAGACTATGATGTTGTAGAGACTATGTCTCTGTTTGCCCGATAGACGAGGGCGAAGGTTACTCTCCTTCCTCTCCTTCCTATCCTCACTCTGCATAGCCTTAGAAGTTCTCTTTCTCCCTCGGCGTCTACCCCCAATCCTTCTCCCCATGCTTATCCTCTTGCGAGGTTGCGTGTGTGGCATTCCCTCCCTTGTTAGTCAGGCAGCGGCTCTGAGATGATTAGGCTGGTTTCACCTCCCCATCCCTCATTTAGTCTTGAGAGCCATCTACCTGTGCTTTGTAAGACCCATTTAATTCGGAGCCAGCAGGCGGCTGGGTTCTCTGGGCCAGTTAAGTCCAAATATGGTATTATTTTTGGTGGAAGTTAAGGCCACCTTTGCAAGTTCCTTCCACCGCCTTTATCCAATCATCATGGTCTCTTTTCGGCCTTATCCCCTCAACTTGAGTCCACGCAATATAAATTCATGATGAGTTCATATTCATCGACCTTTCCACAAGGTCCATTCCCATCCACATATTCACATTATGAGTTGCCACAGTTCTTGGCAGTCCGGTTATTTTTACAAAATGGGGAAAGCGAGGAGTGTTAATTCCCTCCCCTTAAAGGAGCATCGTCCTCGATGTTCTCTATCATATCAACATGTAGATGCAATAAAAATGGATATTATTTTTTCATGGTATCCTCCATTTCCCAGCCTCATCGGGCCAAGAATGTTTCCCTACACATGACATTGCAATGGATTCAGTTCGAATGAGGGTTCCTTCTACATCCAATATGCATTGGGGTTCTGGTAGAAATTCCCCTCCGGTTCCACCTAGATCGAGAGACCAGTCAATTATATGATTAGCATCATATACATATTTCTTGATAATGAAACATGGGAAAACATTATGTGCTCATTGTGGGAGGAAGTGCTAGCCACGATGAGCTATAGGTCCCACTCTATCCTAAACCTCCAAAGGATCCCTGTCTGGGGTGCCAACTTGTCACAAGATCCCATTTAGGGAACTCATATGCAGGCTTAGTTATAGAATCCCATGATCTCCCATTTTGAACTCTCTTAGGGTTCTCTTTTGAAATGGAAAACTATAACTTTTTAGCCGGTTACGGCGACCTTGATTTGTTTCTCCCGAGTCACTTGTTGTTGTTCCATTTCTTTCAATATATCAGGTCCAAAAGGAAATCATGTTTATAGGGTTACTCATTTGACTAGAGTATTACATTGTCTACCATTGAGGACCTCGAAGGGACTCATGTAAGAATGCTTGGTAGCCGTTGTTGTGAGTAATTCTACCAATGGTAGGTAGTCTTCCCATTTTACGGGTTGATGCATTACATACATCCTTAACATATCCTCAATGTTGATTCACTCTTTCCGTTTTCCGCCGGTTTGAGGGTGAGAGGCGATGCTAAACAACAATTTGGTCCCAAACCAGCCATCAGTGGTGCAAAAATTGGGAAGTAAATTTTTATTAATCTCTCAAAACCTTTATCTCTTTAGAGCCTCATGCAATGCGAATACTTCTTTCATGAATATCCAGGCGATATCTATCACCTTGCAGTTGATTTGATGGGGATGAAATAGGCAGACTTGCTCAATTTATCCACCATATAATAAGCGTCGTGTTTGGTTGAAGTTGGCAATCGGTGAAGTAAAATCCATGGAGATGGTTTGACATTTCCATACAGGATGGAGTAAGGGTTGCAATAGTCCACTAAGGTGTCAATGTTACCTTTAGCTTTGTTGGTATTTTATGCATTGGGCCAAATATTTGGATGTGTCTTTCTTCCATCCAATGCGATAAAATTGTTTTGAATTGGCGGTGATCATTTCTGGTATCCTGGATGACCGTTATATGGTATTTATCTTAGTTCATCCATAATGAACCTCTTCAAGTCGTCACAATTTGGAATGTGCAGTCTAATATCACGTAAGTGATCGGACCTCCTTCGGTCATCTGGTAGCCTTCATATTTTACTGCAGGGGGTTCTTGTTGGCAAGGTACATGATCAATCTGAACTAAAGAGGTCTATCTCTTGTGCATTTAAATGACTGTAGGCATGTCTGCGTAGAGTACTCCAGCTACTAGGTGAATTATTTTTCATGCTTTTGCTAGGCATCAACCACCCTTTCTTTCCCTTTAGTATTTGATTTCAAAGCCAGATTCATAAGGAGGGCCAATCCATCTAAGCTTATGCGGCATTGAGCTTTGGTTGGTCAAACAAATATTGCAATCCCGCGATGATGTCATAAGTACAAATTTTCTTAAAGGCGTAATGCCTCCACATTTTTCCAAGGCATGCACTATGGCGTGATTCTAGATCATGAGTCACATAGTTGACTTCGTCCTCATTCAATTTTAGGGATTCATAAAAGATCACCTTTCCTCCCTGCATAAAGACTCCTCCAATCCCTTCCTTACAGACTTGTCTGTGTGCTTTTACAAAGGAATCAACCACGGGTCAACGATTTTTCAACAGATTGCATGGGTGGGTAAGATGTTTTGAAGGGTTTGAAATATTTCTTCACATTTACGTGTCCACGGGAATTTTGTCCCCTCTTCTAGAGAGTGATTGGACAACCAATCTTGGGGAATCCTTTATAAAATCTTCTATAATTTATCTGCTAATCCCATAAAGGATCTCATGTCTAAAAAATCCTTTGGGGTAGGCCAATACATAATAGACACATTCTTGTCGGGGATCTGCCCTTCCTTGGACGGAGTGTGTCCCAAGTAATGTATTTGTTCTGGAAAATCCCGCATTTCTTGAATTTAGCATAGAGTTGATGCTCTCTTAGCGCTTGGAGCACAAGTCGATATGCTCTTCATGCTCTTCTCTATTCTTAGGTAGATTAATATGTCATCAATAGAAACTAGTACAAATTTATCTAAAATTTCTTTGAGTACATTGTTCATTAAGCACATGAAATTGGAAGGGGCATTGGTTAGCAAATGGCTTTCACAAACTCATATTGACCATATCTCGTCCTGAAGACGGTTTTATGGATGTCTTCACCCTTGATTTGGACTTGATGGTATCCGGACCTAAAGTCAATCTTTGAGAAAATAGATGCACCTCAATTGATTGAATGAATCCATCCGATCCACAGGCAAAGTACTTGTTCTTTATGGTTACTTTATTGAGTTGTCTAAAATCCTGCTCTGCAGTCCTGAGGGTGTCATCTTTCTTTTCTGGAAATGGGACAGGTGCTCCACATGGGGACACATTGGGTCGAATATACACTTTATCCATCATTTTTTTCAATTCCAATTTGAGTTCCACTCTTTCGGGTGTGCTCATCTGGTAAGTAGCTCTAGACAGCACCTCTGGTGCAAGTTCTATCAAGAAGTCAAAATGTCTCTTCTCGGAGGTAGACCCGGTGCCTCTTTAGGAAACACATCTTTGTATTCTCGAGGGTAGGATGGTCTTCAAGGTTGGGCTTGTCACCTTATATGGTTTCCAACACTTGTATTGCATATAGAGGACATCCCTTTAGGCAATACTTCCTCATTGCGGGGGCTGATATTTGCCTCAGGGCGGGTTTTGAATCATGAAGGTTATCCTTTTCCTTCTTGCTCCACATTCTAAGGGTTTTATGGTATGATCAATGGATTTATGAAGTGACCAACCAGTCCATACCCGATCCTTGAGATCGTATGATCCCGAGTAATATGTTAAGGATTACTTGGGTGAAATTCTTAACATTAATTAGCAGATGGTATGACCTGCTACCTTCTTTGGTGCCGGTGGCTAACTTCTTACCAACCAACTGGTTTTTTGTGTTTGTAGTTTACACTTATCAACAACTTTAGAGATGAATATCAAATTTAGACAAAGTCAATCAATGGAATTGGGATGGTTGAAGATCATACCTCCTATTTCCACCACTAAAGCTTGGTGGTCAGCTTAGTTATTATCCAAGGCTGCATAAATCTCCGACACACTCATACATCATTGGTATGATGGCTTCACGAATATTATAAACTTTGACTATTACGCTGCTCGGCATGGGCCAAATTCTCGGGAAGTGCTCTTCTGCCTTCAACATTTGGAAGAATCTCTCTTTAGGTTATCATTCTTCTCTGGTATAGGTCCAGAAGTTTATTCGGCTGATGAGGAAAGTTACGTTGGAATTACGCTCCGGTGGAAGAGGATTCATTAAAGTTCTTCTTGTAGTTCTTAAATCGAGGATTTGATCCCTTTTGAAATAACCAGACCACTCTTATGTTTCTAATTCTCGCTGAGACTCTGCGAATGTCCATATTGTTCAGCGACGTATATTTTGCCATTCGAATAGTGTCTTTAAAGGTCTGGCTCATCAAGATTCAATTACGTTCGAGGTATTCCTTAGGTAGCGGTGATGAGCGTTGCACCCTGCCTTTCTACTTTTTATATAAAGGGACATACCTCCAACAAATAGAGATTTGTTGACAGCATATTCCTCTCCTGTTAAAGTTTACCCAGTTTGAGTTCATAAAACTCTTTAGTTTTCTCATCAAAATATTTTTCCGACAAATACTTCTTCGAATTAGTATAAGCATTTCTAGAATGGAGTCCCTCCTCATGGATTCCCTTTCACATTCTTAAAGATCTTCCACGGATGGAATCTTTTCATTCCGAGATTGAAAGTAGCCTGGACTAAATTCTCCCAAGAAAAATCATGGACTCTGAAATATTTCTTGATTCCAAGTAGTCAATAGCACTCTTCTCTCCATTCTTTATCTCGTTGAAGGAGGAGGTTTGGCCCTTCTGATTCCTCAAATTTATGACCCTTGATATTTTGCTTCTTTTTGTTTCTTGAAATAGGGGCAGTCCTGTTGTTGGAAGAGCCTTTTGAATTGCTAGTTTCCTTCTCAGTGGAATTGTTCGGCACTAGTCCTTTACCTCTGGGATGGACCAATAGCCGAGGTGCTCCTCTCAGTTTGGCAACTGATATGACCATGTTTATGCATCTCGGGTTCATGCTTTGCATATATATCGTTGTAGGTGGGATAAGCTCACGCGGCGGTAAAGCTGCATTAATTTTGATTTGCTTTTCTTGTTCTTCTATCATATTTCACTTTCATTATGCGACATGCCGGCTTTGCAATTCGATAGGACTCCTCCTGATCTAGGCTAGATCATAGGAGTCCCTATTTCTCTTCTTTCATCGGACTCTTCATCTATTGTGGGAGCCATCCATCTCTTGGTGATCACCATTTTCCGTCTACTCGATTCCCGTTGTTGATCGTCTGCTTAGGTGAAAAGAGACAAATCTTGGTTGTTAGTCAATGTTTATATTTATTTATACCCATTACATAATTCATATACTACGTATACCCATATAATAGGGGTTTTTCATTTGGGTCTTTAATCCTTATCGGCCATCTCAATTTACCAAGCTACCTGCTTTATTAGGTATCATAAATAATACTAAAACGGGACTAAGTTCATGTCCCTTGTCTGGCTAGTGCAACTTCATAGAACAATTTATTCAACCTCTATTATTCATACTCAGGTCTTATCAGTAATTTTGATTAGTGCATCCCTACTCCTAGAAGGGTAGTTATTATTTTAACGGAGGGGTTACAGAAAAAAATTCGGATTCACCGGTTTCAATTTGTAGTCCTTCTTCTTAAGGAGAAAACAAAGATAAAAATATCTTCTTACGCAGCTCATACCTGAGCCCAAAGCGAATGAATGTTATATCATGCTTTGATACTGCTTTGTAACACACCCACTACCTCAAGCATGTTTCGTTGATTCTGGCAGTCGAGGCCCACGAGAATGTCACGAATACAAGCGTGGTAGCTCTCTCTCTGCTCCCATGTGAAGGTCATGATCATAGGTCAAATAATCATGGCACCTCATGTTTCATGCCTGATTACTTTCTGAAGGAATGTCAAATCGTTTGGCTCTACAACCGTCGAACGAGCGAGGAACCTAGTGGCGTGACCAATAGGGATGAATCCCTCACGGGGGTTAGCAAATGGCCGATAGGAAAGATACATCCGCGCGGTTGGTGGAATGCAATTGGTGAGAGGAAACATGACGAGGGTGACATGAGAGAAGGCGGTTCCCGCTTCGTGCCGCACCATTTCAGACCCCCATTGAGTAGAATGGCAGGGTCGAAGTCCTTGAATACCATTGATCGAATAAAATCCCTGACCGTTCAGAGTTGGATTTGATTACGGACCCCCCTCACCTAAGGTAGAACAACAAGGAGGAAACAATGAATCGCTTAGGTAGATCCTAGGCGGTGGACGACTCTGGCCATCGGATCCTTTCGCTAAGATTACCCTAATCTTATTCATGCCCTAGCAAAGCCGACATCTCTTTCTCATCTCCGGTCATCACGAATACGGATCCTATGAGAGGATCCTATCCATTCATCAAAGCCTAACAACATGCTAACATATTGATGTTTATAAGTCTAGATTTTGGGGTTTGAGATACGGTAACATGCCCTTGAAGTATCACAGATAGCCGAGAAGCGTGAAGGTAATGAATGAGCCTCAATGGTGGAGATTGGCCCTTAGGGGTGGTTATACTGTAGTCAATGACCCTCTTCCCATATGACGCAGTCTCTCTTAGTCGAGGATTTATCAATGTGAGCTGAACTCTTGTCAGCAGGGACTCTCGAATCCACAGATCCTCGATTTCCAAAAAGCGAGGTAATCTCGACACATAGCCTCGAAATGCGGTCGATCTGGTAGCCGGTTTCCACCATGGAACAATCGATCTCGTCCGCGGAGACTCCCGAGTTCTCAATTCTCAATTTCTCAAAATGGGAAATCTCGTGACACATATCCTCCCTAAATCAGACGGTCCAGATCTACTTTGAGGGTTTCCTGGAGATATACGATCTTTATCACCCAGAGCTCCGTTTCACCGACTCGTTCCGAAGTGGAAAATCTTAATGTAGCCTCCATTACTTTCGGACGGTTCAAATCTATTTGGGATTTTCCCTATTCAGGGGTTTAACCTCTCGGGTGTATCTCTAATAGATCAACGGTAGCCAGGGTTTTCGAGATATGGCTCGAAGGGATCAGTTTGGACGTGGAAAGATCAATGGTTCGGATGCTCTCATGGACCTTGGGATCTCTGGGTCCCAACCTATTTTCTACTGCAGAAGACCACGAGAGTCACGAGTGGAGCACTTAACATCCTACTTTCTCCTACCAAATCTACTTGATCGTGTCACCAGTTTCTAATGAAATCGCGTCGTCGATCAACACCTATCAAAGGTTAAGACGCTTAACTCCATCTTCTTCTTCTTATCGCGGTCGTGACTGACCTCAGATATTCTGATAGGATCTCGTCCATCGATTCGATACTTATCGGGGATTTCTTAAAGGCCTTGCGCCTTAACGTCCTCCTTCTAGGCTCTTGAATTAGGATTTTCAGAAGGAGTATCTCTATGGGAGGTTACCTGGGAGGTACTATCTGAGGCCGGATAAATTATCTCTCTCTCGAGAACTAAGTGAAGTTTGGAATTAGAATCGATATGCATATAAAATAATGATTTATGAGGAACGCAAAGCCGTATGTAGTCTTTCCATTATGGTAGCCCTGACTACCGATGTGATCAAAATATCATACGGACGTTCTTATTATGAAATCATTCATAGTTTCACGACTTATGAGCATAATTATCCGAATACATATATTTCAAGATGCCAAAGGCAAAACACTTATCAGAAAACACCAGTTGTGTTGCGACTACTGAGAGGGGTGCTTTTTTCCTCCCAACCGTAGGCTTAGTGACTTCCAACGGATTTACCAATAGCCATCCCCGAGCTG
The DNA here is from genome assembly GCA_010110895.2 of Picea sitchensis. Classification (NCBI taxonomy): domain Eukaryota; kingdom Viridiplantae; phylum Streptophyta; class Pinopsida; order Pinales; family Pinaceae; genus Picea; species Picea sitchensis. Next base: position 35,961 of record SNQJ01S0030949.1, read on the forward strand.
AGACAACGATGTTTGTGAGACTGTGTCTTTGTTTGTCAATGACCATGAGTGAATTTTACTCTCCTTCCTCTCTGCTATCCTCATACATATCATGGGATTCTCTTTCTCCCCAGCATCACCTTTGTCCCTTCTCCCCATATCCTCTTGCGAGGTTGTGGTAGTAGTCGATTTCCCTTGCCTTTGGTCGGGCTGATGGGCTCTCTGAGATGGGTGGTTCACCTCCCCATCCCTCATTAATTCCTAAGGATCCATCTACCTACTAGCATGCGAGACATTTAATTGAGGGCAGTGAGGGGCTGCAGTTCTCAGGCTAGTGAAGTCAAATCTCGGTATTGTTTTCGGTGGAGATTAACACCACCATTCCAGTTCCTTCACACATTTCTAACCATAAATGGTCTCTTTTTAGTATATCCCCTCGTGATCCGCATAATATGATTCATAATATTATTCACATTCATCGACCTAATATAAATTCATAATATTATTCACATTCATCGACCTTTTCCACAAGGTCCATTCACATCACATATTCACATTTCTGAGTTTGCCACAGTTCTTGGCTAGTCCAGTTATTTTTACAAACTGGGGGAAACATGGTGTTACAGTTTCCCTCACAAGCAGGACAAGAAGGAGCTCAGACAGCACAAAAATATAATACCAGTTTCGCTGATCATCTACATGTTAGTCTCTGTGTTATTTAGTTAAATTATTTATTAATGAAACGATGATTGTATAAATTAGCTTTGACATTTTATCTATCGTTGTTTCAATTGTATTTTCTTAGTATTTATTAGTTTAAAATATTTAAACATTCGAAAAGAAAACAAAAAGATTTATGTTCTTTATTTATCTTAGTTAGAATCACTTTTACGAACATTCATTTTGCAAGATTACAAGTAAACCTTGCAAACTGTATATAGACTGTTTATAATCATTTGTATATATTCATGTTTCTATTTGAACATTTGTAATTAATACATAAGTTGTTAGAATGGTAGTTATAGGTTAGTTTATTTTTTTTTATTTTTTTTAGGACTTTAGTTGGCCAACGGAGCCATTAAACCCGTTGGGTCATTTCATTCCAAATGACTTGGGTTATTTAGACAACCCCAGTCCGTATTTGACCTTTCAGTTGACGGTGTGTCACTTATGCCCATCAACAATATGTGAGTTCCATTGACATATATTGTGATGTATTGTTAGAAGCATATTTGTTGGATGTCTTAGTGTATGTCACTAGTACAAAATGAGAGATAAGTGACTAGGTGACCAAACAAATTTGTCACCGCAGTTGTTTCAAGGGATAAATGACCAAAATTAATAAATTTTAAGTGATCTAACTAAAAAATACCAAGATAAATGACCACTTTGGTCATGGGATAAGAAATAAACTAAACAAGACCAAGATAAATGACCAAATTTGGTCACGGGATATAACGAGACTAAAAATGACCACATAACAATTGGTCATTTATTTGGTAATTTTTAGTTCTGGCACTTCGACAATGGAAAATTATAATTTTGACAATGAATTTGTAAAATTTACTAGATTCTAAGATTGCATATGGATTCATAGACCCCTTTGGGGGTCTCTGAATCCATCTGTAGTGTTAGAATTTAATAAATTGTAGACCCCCTCATGTGTCACAACTCAACAATTGAAACCAAATTAGTTATCATGATGATGTCCTAACGCGCTATGGCTTATATATATCATCATATTGAAAATTCCCTTAGGAAATAATTACTTTGAATGAGATCCAACCATGGGAAACTACTCCATATAGTCAATTATTAGACTTTATATTGCACACTGAGAGGTTTAATTTGGGGGGCTTAGGCATGGACTAATTACTTTGAACTAGATCCAACCATGAAAGGAAACTACGTCTCCATATAGTCAATTACTAGAATTGATATTGCACATTGAGAGATTTAATTTGGAGGGCTTAGGAAATTGACACCAAATTAGCCATTATGACGATGTCCTGGCGAGCTATGGATTATATCAACATCTTGAAAATTCTCTTAGGAACTAATTACTTTGAACTATATCCAACCATGGGAAACTACTCCATATAGTCAATTATTAGACTTTATATTACACATTATATTACACATTGAGAGATTTAATTTGGGGGGCTTAGGCATAGAAAAAAGTATTCATAAGATATGTGTGAAAATGGGTTGTTCATTAATCCATATCAAGAAATGAACCAATGGAAGTTATTTATAATATAAGATACAATTATTATAGTGTATGGTAACGATGGCATGGCATATAATTATAATATGTGATATTTTTCACACCACCGCATGTAAATAAAATTAAATTATGATAGTGTTTGTGCTCGGTAAGTAACTATGGATTTTGCAAACCATGTGTAATGATAGTGCATTTCATTGATAATTATTCAACATTGCTATAATTGTTCGACATTGCTAATTCCATTAGAAGAATCCCATATCGATCGAGATGGTGGAGAGAAGAGGGGTTTACATATGTGTTATGCCTTGGCCAACTTCTCCATCCGTTAATGGATTTCATCCTGCTCATTTCCAGTTAATTGGAGGGAGGGTGCGTGGAAATCAGGTTAAGGGATTGATTTTATCTCTACGAGAAGTTTTATACATATGCAAAATTCATCGAACGATTTCTCCATTCATTAATGGATTTCAACATGCTCATTACTAGTTAATTGGTAGGAAGGGGTGTGATAACCAAGTTAAAGGATTTTATTAAGTGACGACCGTTGAATTTTTTTTTGGGTTACACTATATATGTACCACTAGTAGTAGAAATGGAGAAGAAAACTACAACAAACATAACTTGGAGGATTTTGAAGAGGAGGGCGAGGGATTCTTTAGTATAAGATCTGAAATCTACGTCTCCCCCTTCTTAGGTTAGTCAATGTTTTTCTCAGTATTTTGTATTTGTTATATTTTTGAATGCAAAGAAATCTCATGGATGCTAATCTTAATTCAAGAAGAGAATAATGAGACTGATCCATAAATATGATCCATTGGGGGGTTTCTATCTTACAGAGATCTAAACGTCTTGAAATTTCTTTATAAATTTCTCAATAAATTGTTCCAAAAATATTATGGAGTGGTTAGGAAAAAATAGAAACCATTTCCTATCTTCCCCTTATACAGAATGAGAAAACATTATGGATAATACATCATCGAACTCTATAGAAAAATTATTAGTGTAGTATTGGATGGTAGTGAGATGGTCTTCAGCAATAAGGAAGGCCATTTTCTCCATTAGAACTAAGCTATATTTTGAGGTAGTCATCATCCAGGTCCCCTAGATATTTTGCAGGTGGTAGGATAAGGGATTTATGTCTAGATACTAACTAGAGATTATGGGTATTTGGCATAACCATAAGAATATTAGGGTTCTGAATCAGAGGATGACTTGGGGTTTGATGGATGACTTAGGATTCATCCAACTCCTTGATGAATGACTCCATCCGATTACATCTTTTCCAACACACTCTTACGGGTTCGACTGCCAAATGGTATATCGAATTGCCATGAGGATTCTTCAATGATTTCAACACCTTAGCTATAGTTTTCTTGACACATTACCAATTACCGATATGATATGAGACAGGAACCAAAATTTTGAGTTCATTTAAACAGTTCTCTTCTACTCACATCTCAGATCATATTCATGAGTGGTGGAGAAGACACAGATTAATTAAAGTTCCCTTTCCTGATCAATTATTGGTTCAGTGGCTTACCAAATCACTCGTCGGTCCTATATCCCGTGATGTTTCCATTGGGGGTGTCGTCATTGAAGAGAAGGTGATTAGTCATGCTCAATACTTGGATCTCGTTTATTCTCAAACAAGAACTTTATATGACTTTATCCCTGATGCTCCTCACCTGTCTACAAATCCAACCCCAATGCCTCCAGTAGCTTCTCATGTTGTTTATGGTGTGATTGGCACTTTTCATGCTAAGGCTCAGTCCAAACAAGGAAATCATTCCAATCCCAAATCTACTACTACTAATGTACAAAATGTTACTCCTCCAACTCCCTCTCCTAGTAAAACCTTTGAGTTCAATACAGTCCAGTCTATGCCTACCAGTAAATCTCAAAATAAAAAGAAAGGGAAGGGTAAGAATAAAGAGGATAAAACTAATAATCAACAACTAGATAAACCCAAAACTCAACCTGCTGATGATAAAGAAAAGAGAAAACCTCGTTATCGATGTATTATCTATGGTGAGGACCATTATACGAAAGATTGTTCGAGACGTGCAAAAGTTACTAAGTTCCTGCAAGGAGCCAGGACTCCTCCTACACATGTCATTTTGTCACAACCTTTTCCTTCTAAAAAATGGGCCCAATTGGTTATTCATTACCAACCCTCTCCCTCTACCACATATTATGTACTTGTGTGTACCTGTGACTCTAAGAAAAATGAAGTTGTCGTCGCTATTTGAACCAAATATTTTTTTCCTTCTATAGAGAAATTTGATGACCCCCCTCCTCCATTGGCTCAACCTCCTCCATTGACTTCATCTCCCAATGATACTCTTCATATCGAATGACCTAGTCTAGATACAGTTCTTCATCTGCCTCCTAAGGGCTTCGTTCATAAGTCGTCATTTAACCCCCATGCACATGCCACTAAAAACTACAGTATTGTAGAAGATATTGCACATGCACCTTCTGCGATGTTGGCTCTCGAATTCCTTCAAAGTTGTCTTAATCAACGAAAGGAATTGTTAAAGGATATTGGTGGAATTGATCCTACCGATATGAATTTGATAATCTTTGACTAGGAAGATCACATTCCAAGACTCCCTCATCAATTATATTTTCAAATACAAGTAATTATGGAAAATAAGAATATATTTATCGAACCATTGTTGATGAAGGAGCTTCTACCTGAGTCATGTCCGTCACTTGTTGGAAATCCATTGGTTTTCCTACCCTTACCGAGTCACACAACATGTTAAAATATTTTAATGGTACAAGGTTTAAAACTTATAGTGTTCTTCTTGCATTATCTATTGTGTTAGAAGGGAAATCGATTACTGTTGAGGTTGAGCTGTTTGATGCACCTCTCGATTACAACCTTTTACTTCCATGTAGTTGGATCGATGCTATGTGCGCAATTGTTTCTACTCTTTTTTGTGTGATACGTTTCCCTCACCAAGGTAAAGTTTCCACGGTAGATCAAATCACCTTTTTTAGTTCTGATTCGTGCACTAGTAACGTTCCATTCATAGCCAAAACACCTCCTATTTATGAGAATGTCAGTGTGGGTCTTTTAAAGGATTCATCGTTAATGGGTACTTTCCCCATCCACCACCCAATGTTCCTCCTCCTTTTGTCACTTCTATTAACATGATTTCGACCAATATTGGCAAAACCCTTGAGTCTTATGACCCTTTGATAGTACCTAGCTTGGACGAATGTCTTCGTTATGGCGACCAAATGCCTTCGTTAAGGCTGGTGGAATTGGCCTATCAAGCTATTCAATTGGCATCCCCTTCTCCTCATTCTCTCTTTGATACGTCTCCTGATCCATTTCACATAATATTTCCAACTGATGAAACGATCATGGAAATTATGTTTGTGGAAGACACACCATGGGATGATGGACATCATCATTCTATTCTCTTCCTCGAACCTAAGACTATTGAGAGTTATCAACGTATTTTGAATCCATCTACAATTATTACTATTCCCCTATTTTTTGAATCAACACGTGATGTTTTGTATGAAGGGAACTTGGGAAATATTTCACCCACCGTCCCTCTAGATATTTCAATTAAGCCTGGAATTGTGGAAAATGTTCATATAGGTGCTTCATGTTCTCTTGATGAGATATAAACTTACAAGGCCCTTTTCCAAGAATCTTGTGACATTTTTGAATGGAGTTACGAATAAATTCCTAGAATTGATCCAGATATTGTTGTACTTGAAATTGAGACATACCCTGACTCTAAAACCATTCAAAAACGACTTTGCCTAGTTCATCCATGAAAACCTGCTGCAATCAAAACTGAAGTTGAAAAACTTGTTAAAGTTGGTTTTGTCTACCCTGTAGAATTGACTGATTGGGTGTCCAATCTTGTTCCTATTATGAAGAAACAAAGATCGATCTGTGTTTGTGTTGATTATAGGGATATTAAAAAGGCTTGTCCTAAAGATAATTATCCAACCCCTTTTGTCGACCAAATCGTTGACAATTGTGCCGAGAGTGAAATCTTCTCTCTGATGGATGGGTTCTCTGGCTATAATCAAATCAATATTTTACCCACGGATCAACATAAGACCGCTTTTATTTTCCCTTCGGGTACCTTCTCATACCGTAAACTCCCTTTTAGTCTCAAGAATACTGGTATGACTTTTCAATGCGCTATGTGTTGGATTATTTTGTCATTGATGCCAAAGCTTTGATTGATTGATGTCAAGTAATTGATTTATGCCAAGTGATTGATTGATGCCAAAGGATTTATTGATTGACGATTGATGTCAAATGTAATATGTATTGGCCTTGATGATAATGGATAGATGTCAAGTGTAATCATAGTCATATGATATCATGCATAGATGAATATGGATAAATGAGTTGTCATTGATATGATGAATAGATGAAGATGTATCAATGAGTTGTCATTGATACATGATGCAAAGATGAATATGGATCGATGTGGTTTCATTTGATATATGATGCGTTGTTGGTTGATAAGGTGTACAAATGGATGGACTCCAAAGTGGTCCCCTTATGGTGAAATCCCTCATGGGAATACACTTTGTGGTTGAGTTATCCTTGAAGTATGGTTGGAGAACCCATGCTTAATTGTGTAATAATGAGATGAAGATCAATGAATTTGCAAGTGAAACTATCCTAGATGGATAATGCTTGTCATGCCATTTTCGGTGGTATGTTGAATGTCACATAACTCCTCATGGTTTGAGATTTATGGCCTTACGAAGTTGGAGGACCCTCATATGTTGGCTTGAAGCGCCAAAAGGTCAAATAATTCAAAGAGCTTGCAAAGAAGAAATTTTTATTTAAATGATAAAGTAAAGTGACAAAGTCAAGAATACTATTTAAATGATAAAGTGAGGTGATAAAATCGAGGAGGATTATTTAAATGATAAATTAATGGAGAACTTTCTATTTATGGAAAGTGGTTAACCCTAAAATGAGGAAAATATGTTAAGTGATCTAGAAATGGGTTAAGTGACCTAGAAGTGGGTTAAGTGACCTAGAAGATGAAGAGTATAAATAAGAGGCAAGGGTCTCTTGTGAAGTACATATCTTATGCATATCTTGAGCATGTATTGAAGATCTATTCAGAGAGAGAGAGAGTATGGAGGATCTCACAGGCACATCAAAGTTTCGGCAAAGTCTCAGATCATGACGACAAAAGTCTCAGAGGTTCAAAAACCCTGGTTTTGAGGTATGCGCGGGCTTCAGTGAGCCAAGGTGCTTACATATGCCAGATGAATGAAGGCAGGGCATGTATAGTGGATGAATTCAATGAATACTTGTTGTTGAGCTGATGACATGATCCTAAAGACTAAAGTAGGTTCCAAATATGCATTCTATGGGCTCAGATCTTCCACAGATATTCTGGTATGGTTGTATTATTTCCTTGATGGATACTCTTGTTTATTGTGCAGTGAATGATTAAGGCATTCTTGATATGGCTATTCTATTGTGGTTTGTGTTGGTTTATGGAGTGAGAAACACTCTTATGATTCAATGTTGATATGATTTCTATAGTATACTGGTTTCTTATACATTATTGAGCAGCGTTCATATTGTATGGGTTAGGAGAATGAGTAAGTTGTTGGAGAGCTTGGATGTGTTGTGACTAGATGTGGGTCAGATTGGGCAGTGAAAGACAGAAGGGGATGTGATTGCAGGTTGCAAAGGATCTAAGTGTGTGATGAGAGGAAAACCCTAGTTTCTCAAAAGGTATATGCAGGCCATAGTATATACTATCCGCGTACATTCGCGAGATGTACTACTAGTAGGGCGCGTACATACATGTGTTTCACTACCGACATGTCATGTACTTGTGACATATTGATATATCTGGAGGATTTTTTCCTCATATCATTTGGTGCTGAGGATGTAAGTTGAGTCTTACATTATAGAGCTGGTGCTCTTGTAGAGTTGTACTATATTCAGTTGTTGTTGATAAACCCAAGGATTGTAGTTCGTAATAAAAAGAAAATTGTACATACATCTTGTGTTCTTTTTATTCCTTGTGGTGGTGATTTGTTGATGATATATTGTTGATATATGTTGCTGATATATGTTCACATCTAACTGGTTATAAATGACAACAATAAGTAAATGAGTAAATGGTTATTGCTAACTAAGGAATTTTGTGAAAGAGGGAAGTTTTGGGAAAAATATCCCTACATTGTTCACCCCCCCCTCTCAGTGTAGTAGGTGTGTCCAACAATTGGTATCAGAGCATACCTTCACTATAAGCCTTAACAAGCTTGGAGGAGATCCATGAACACACAAATGGATGATGAAGTTCCAATCCTTGATGAGGAAAACTTTTCTACTTGGAGAATAGAGATGAGAGTACATTTGAAGGAAATGGGAGCGAGTATTTGGAAGGCAGCCATTGGTGGATCAGTTTCCTTGAAGAACAAGTCAAATTATGCACCTCAAAGGGAAGGAAAGAAGAATGATGCATTAGCTATCAAGACCACTCTTTGTGGACTCTCCATCCCTATCAAAGAGATCATGGGACAATGCACTTCCGCCAAGGATCTATGGCTAAATCTAGACAAGACATATCAGAGAAAGAAAGAAGATATTTAAGACCACTCCATCAAGATCATTAAAGGTAAAGAATCTTCAAAAACTCTTGATTGCATTATTTCTAAATGTGATCTTGAAAACATTTCAAATGAAGACAAAGGATCATGTGATGATGTTGGCACAAAGAAAGATCTTGAAGACATTTCAAATGAAGGCAAAGAATCATGTGATGATGGTAAAAAGGAAGATCTTGAAGATATTTCAACTGAATGTAAAGAATCCTCAAAGACCCTTGATTGAAATAATTCAAAGTGTGATAATATTGAATATTTTTCTACAAGTGAAGAAGAGAATCTATAAGTAGCTTGTATAGAATCAATTGATTATTATCTCATGGAAGAAGTAGAAGAAAAACTATTAGAACTTCAAAAGAAAGTTGAAGATGGTCTATATGAATATAGCAATGACCACTATTATATAGACTATAGATATCTTTCGGATAACACTAAAAAGTTCCTTAAGAAGAGTCAAAGGCACATCTTGAAGTTAAAGGAAATACTCAAGGAACAAGAAGAGAGTAATAAGACTCAATTAGAAGAAAAGGAAGAAGAAATCACAAGACTAAGGAATGAAAGGGATGATAAGAAGGTATATGATGATATTAGCAAAAGTATTGAAACTATTTTCCATCTCAAGACCTAAATTGAAGAAGCCAAAAGGATAGAAGAACTATTGAAGAATCAAATAAATGAAAAAGAAGAGTCATGTCATAAGTTAGAAGCTAAAGTTGTTGATCTTAGAAAGAAGGTAGAGAAGTCAAACAAATTCTTGAATAGCTCACAAATATTGAATGAGATCTTGGAAATTCAAAGATAACCATATGATAAATCAAGCCTTAGATACAAGAGAGAATCTACACATGTTGAAACAAACACCTCAAAGAAGCATGAGGTAAATCCCTCACTCTCAAAGGTTGAAGACAATGTCGAAAATCAACCATCTACACAAGGAAAAGAAAAATTCAAAAGAAAAAGGAAAGGAAGACATCAAGAAGCCATCTTTTGGACACCAAAGCAAAGGTATGAAAGTGTTTTTCATGGTCAGTTTTATTCATGTAATGAATATGGTCACAAAGCCTTGGAATGTAGATCTTATGCAAGTAGAAATAAAGGAATATTTCATAGCACCATAAGATGTTGGAGATGTGATCAAGTAGGACACATTGTTGTTCACTGTAACACCATGAGATGCTACATATGTGGTGGATTTGGACACAAATCCTAGGATTGTTGGAGTACAAGAAGAAATTCCACGATGAGGACTTCACATAGCATGACTAGAAGAAGGAATGAATAATAAAGGGATACATATTTGAAAATATGGAAGCTCAGAGATCAAGTTCTAAGAAGCAAGGACACCTTCAGAATTGGGTGAAGAAGACTAAGCAACCAGAACAGAGTGGAAGCCTTAAGGGAATCCCAAGTGTGTTATCTACTAAAGCATATGCGGGTGACAGTGGTAATAGGCACGTACATATGTGGGATGACCATGAATAGGTCACGCACATACGCAAGTTGTCTGTGCAACATGCCAGGCATATGTGGTAAATCCTTGGGAAAAAGGCAATGCACATGGGTTGCAGCTTGATGTGATGATATAAATCTGTGTTGTAGGTTCTGACATGGTTTGTTGTAGGTTCTGACACTGTTTGTTGCAAGTTTTCATGATTCCATATTGGATTATGTAATGTGATGATAAAAAATAATTAAAGGCTATCTTGGATGCATGGCACTAACCCATGAGTATGGATTGAGGAAATTTTTGTTGAAGAACAATGTTGGTTATGACAATGAAGTTATGGCACCTTGGTTATGTGATATATCATGATGTTACTAGCTAGATATGTCATTGATATATTGGAGCATACTACTAGTACATGTATTGTTTGATGCTTGGTATTTGTTGTAGTGAATGAAGGATTGAGGCTGATTTGTTGGGGTACATGACTGGTGCATATTTGATTTTCATTGATATATCTTATGATGTATTATTAGAAGAATATTTGTTGGATATCTTGGTGCATGCATTTGGCATATGGATATGCTACATGTTGGGACATGTAGTTGGTGAATTTATTAGGTGATTGTGTTGTACATAATTGATCTATAGTTGATGCATGATTGGTACATTTCTAGTACATTGGTAGAGGCACCTACTAGCAACTTGATTGGCACATAGTTTATGGAGGATTTGGCATACATGTATGAGGATTCATCATGTTGTGGTATTGGTGCATGGTTGATGTACTTGATTGGTACAAGTGGTGATACATGTTGATGTACAGGTTTGGTACACTCATAGATGGTATATGGTTGGATGATAAGTACTTGGCTAAAAGTACACCATTGGTATTACTTGATTAGCATATACTTTGGTATATGAGACATTTGATGGTTGTGGCACTTGGTTCATGGTAGAGGTATATCATTGGTGATACAAAACTTGTTTTGAAGCACATGGTTGATATGTTGGTAGAGGCATATGGTTGATACATTCCATGGATGATATCTTTTGGCACATTGTATGGTGTTGATGTACATGGTTAATGTACATGGGTGTTGTGCATGATGAGAACACATTTTGGTATAGGATGTACTTGGTTGATATTTTGTTCATGATTCTATATTTCATGGTTGACATATCTTTTGCTTCATGATGTTTGGTATGGCATAAATTTGATGAATGGATAGGTCCAAGAATTGTCATAGAAAGAGAAGTTGATCTATGATCCGATTGAGCAGTAGCATTTGCAGCAGAAGAATGTGTTCATATTGCAGAGAATATATGGGGACACATACCCATAGGGGGATTCATTCTTCTTCCCATGATTCTAGGAGGAAATATCCCTATACATGAAGAAAGAGCACATAAGAATATTCCAGGAGGAGAGATGGTCACAGGGGGGTATGAGCGATGTATCTTCAACATTACATCAGAGTGATATCCCTTGTTCAAAAAGGGAGATATTTTTCAGAGGAAGATCAAAGGCATTCAGACAGGGGGAACATCCCCAAGGATATTTCAAGTAGGGGGAGCATCCCCAAGGGAAGAATGACCCTTTACCATTGATGTCAAAGGGGGAGAGATAGTCACATTTATGTGATTGATGTTTATTGATGGGGAGAGATAGTCACATTCATATGATTGATGACTATTGATGTATGACATTCCTTGTCTACATGTTGACATTAATGATTGGTGTTGAAATCAATGTTGGTATTGCCATCAATACCAAAGGGGGATATTGTTGTATCATGTTGTCATTGATTCCAAAGGTTTGATTGATTGATGTCAAGTAATTGATTGATTGATGATTGATGTCAAGTGTAATATGTATTGTCCTTGATGAGAATGGATAGATGTCAAGTGGAATCATAGTCATATGATATCATGCATATATGAATATGGATCAATGATTTGTCATTGATATGATGAATAGATGAAGATGGATCAATGATTTGTCATTGATACATGATGCAAAGATGAAGATGGATCAATGTGGTTTCCTTTCATATATGATGCATTGTTGGTTGATAAGGTGTACAAATGGATGAACTCCAAAGTGGTCCCCTTATGGTGAAAGCCCTCATGGGAAGACACTTTACGGTTGAGTTATCCTTGAAGTATGGTTAGAGAACCCATGCTTAATTGTGGAATAATGAGATGAATATCAGTGAATTTGTAAGTGAAACTATCATAGATGGATAGTGCTTGTCATGCCATTTCCGGTGGTATGTGGAATGCCACATAACTCCTCATGGTTTAAGAGTTATGGCTTTATGAAGTTGGAGGACCCTCATATGTTGGCTTGAATCCCCAAAAGGTCAAAGAAGTCAAAGAGCTTGCAAAGAATAAATTATTATTTAAATGATAAAGTAATGGAAAAATTTCTATTTATGGAAAATGGTTAACCCTAAAATGAGGAAAATAGGTTAAGTGACCTAGAAATGGGTTAAGTGACATAGAAGTGGGTTAAGTGACCTAGAAGATGAAGAGTATAAATAAGAGGCAATGGTATCTTATGAATTACATCTCTTATGCATCTCTTGAGCATGTATTGAATATCTATGTTGGCCCTTGGTTATGGAAGTAAGTTAAGATTAAGGAAGAAACGATGAAATGTGAACTGCGTGGAAGACACAATGACTGACACTGGGTTGAAGTGAGCAAAAGAGAAGAAAATACGGAGCGAAGTGAGAGAAAGAAAGTCATTGGATGAGAAGATTGAGGATGACAGATCAACAAGGAAGATGGATCATGGACAACTCAGAAAGAGGAAAAAGCCACCAATGGATTCTTTGGAGCACCTCGCGGGAAAGAAGGAAAGACAGACTGGCGAAGCCTAGAAAACGCAAGTCAAGTTGACCTAGGGTTTTAGACACCTAGGGTTTTAGTATCTAAGGTTTTGAAACCTAGGTTTCAGCCTAAGGTGGTCGGTGAGCTATTGTAATGTATAAATAAAGGTCAAGAGGACCTGGGATGCATTCATTCAGAGATCTGTGGATGTAGCCCTAGGGAGAAGGTGAACCACATATATTGGGTGTTATGTGTTATTGATGATGTGTTCTTTAATTTTGTTACTATGATGATGCATTAGTATGTTAGATCTAATATATACTATGCAAAGTAGGTTTAAGTTGGTAAATCATATCTAGATGTTGTGTTGTTGTTGTATTGGATCCACTTTGCTTTTCCTCTGGTTGTAGACACCTGTGTCCTGCAACCCCCTATTGCTACTTCAGGTGAGACTACATCTACTTCATAGGTATTTTTGAAAGGGATAGTAGTTAGGGCTTGTTGGTTCACTATTAGAGCTGAACCCTGGGTCTGACCTCGGTGCCAACAAATGGTTCTATTGTCGGGACCTAAAACTGTGATTGATGGTAACTGAGGAAAAGAAATAAAGCTATGTGTGTAGATTTTTTTCTTTAGTGCGTAGTACTCTACTTGACTTACGAAGCTCTGTACTAAGAGAGGAGGAAGATCTGAAGAAAAGAGGTAAGATCTGAAAGCTTTCTGCTTTGTTAAAGGTAAGATAAGTGGAAATTTTTGTTTCGAAAGTATGGATCTAGGTATGTTTGATAAATTTTGTCCTAGTCTGAAAATTAGGGAACAACTAGATGAAAGAAGGTTTGATATGAGTAGATCTGATAGAAATAATGAAAGATATGTTATTCCTATGCATATAAAGAATGTTTGGACTAACAAATGGATGCAGGATCCTAGGAAGAATTTTCTACAGATTATCTACTATGATCCTAGTGCATAGTACAAGAAAGGCTAGGGATCATTTAATAGAAAGAGAGGATTAACTCGTCATTACAGTTGCAGAAGACCGAGACATATTGCTAAGGAATGCTCGGGTAGAAGACCTAGTTGTCTTTGTTGTAAATCTATGGACCATGAAGTTTTGGATTTCCATAGAATGATTGCTAAGCTTGAAAGAATGAATATGGAACAAGAAGACCATGAGAAAGGCCAAGAAACTGAGACCATGGCAGAACCCCAGAAAGAATCAGAGATTTTATTAATGCAAATGAAAGAAACCTTGAAGGATCATAGAGATATCAAATTATCATAGATCTTCAAAGAAAAAGGGTGCATAGAAACAAGAATAGGAGACTTCGACATAGACTATGTTCTGGATAAGGAAAAACAGGTGAATATCATGACAGATAGAACCTAGGAAATTTTAGGAAATCCTGCTATGATTCCTTCATTGGGAGGAATAGGATTATTTAGAGGAAAGTTTATAGCCCTATGTGGAATACTTACCCAAACCTCTGTGAGTGCTCATGGAACTTTGATAGAGGAATTATTTGAGGTTGTTAAATTTATTGAGAACAACGCCCCATTTCCTATGTTACTAGGAAAACCTTGGATTGAAAAAGATCAGACTCGAAGAAAAGAAGAGGAAGCTCTAGAACATAAAACAAAAGAATTAAAATATTTCATGACTAGGAGGATAACACACTTGATCGAAGAACGGGAGAACAGGTCGAAGCTGTTCAGAACCAAAAACTTGGATGTCGAAGTTGAAAGAGCATAAGAAGACTTGAAACACCTGTCTATACAAAAGAGTAGAGAACCTACCCCAGACAAAGAAGAAGTATTTCCCTTGAACCATAGTAAAGACCATCAACAACGCAAAGTTACTATGCCAATAAGAGATAAGAATCAGAATGGAAAGAGGAATACTGAGACCCAAATCATAGGGATGAAGGCTAGAAAGCTCAACAAGAAGAAAGAAAAGTTGGAGAAATTACAAGAAGTTCTAGAGAAGACTTCGCAGAAGGAAGGTCTCCATAATTTGAACTTCACTGGAATATCAGAGCAGCTCAGATTGGCACTTTGCCATGGTGGAGCGATATGACTATTGGAGGTATTATAACCATTAGATTTATGTTCCCAAATGGTTAGAACAACAATTATGATCAGAAATCTTACCATATGACCTTTGGGACTGCGTTGTAATGGACAAAACTGCATTGATGAAGGCATCTTGTCTGTTGGCGGGATCCGTTACATCGTTGTCTACTTATTTCGTCGATTGTTTCGATGAGAACACTTTCGCAAATTGTATCTGAGCCAAAAAGAGAACTCATTGTTACCGCGTTGTGTTTACTGATATTTCACCACCTGTTCTATTGCATTGAGCATTTCTTCATCGACCTAAGTTCTCCGATCTCGAGCATGCATGTCAGACAAACTTAGCGTCGTAGAAAATTCTGTTGAAGAAGTTCTAATCAAACATATGGCTAAGAAGGTTATGTCCATTGGAATTCAAGCTTCATCGATGTGAGGAGTGCAAGCCTCCATATCAAATGCTCACAGATATGGACCATCCCGAGACACAGATGAGAAAAGAACCAAGCATAGAGATGACTTAGTGAATGCGAAGTTAATCCCATCCATCCTGCTTGACTACATCACACCTATGGCCGGTGTGGTGAGTCATGATAGTGTTTTGAGGAACTTTGACTACACAGTCATCACAACGTACCTCCCGAAGAGGATACGCATAGGCAAGCCTTAGTCAGATAAGATCATGACACTAAAGGTCAATGACTTCAACTTAGGGGATCACAATAACTTCAGCATGCTCACCCCTCACATGTATTTGACTAGGATGAAGGGGAAGAAGTCGAGGATAATCCCCAAAACATGGAATATGGACCTCGCACATTCCACTATCTTGAACGTAATGAAGATACCCCATTGCGAAAGGCACCAGAAGGTTAACGCATGCATTAAGCTACTGCTGGCAAGCTTCCATGGTGTTTATTTGTGGCTAGACAAATGCATCATTGTCAACCCGACCTTGATCCATCGGATCATCAGATTGAGAATGCATGGACCAGACCCGCAAGAATTTTACCCAGGAAAGGCTCCAGACTGTTCCCTGGCATAGAAGATTAAAGATACCTACGACGATGTGGAGAAGGGGAAGAGAGGCTATAAGGTAGCCTCCATCTAGAATGGAACAATGCTCCTTGCTTTCCAATTGATTGTTGGTAAGCTAGTCCGGAAGAATAGACCCATGCAGGTCATAGGGTTTGTTGTTGACCTCATAGGAAAATGCGTGGAGGGGCTACAGATGAACTGGGAAAAGTACTGAGTGAACGAGTTAGAACAAGTCTTCCATGAAGCTCAAGATCATGCCTATGAGTTCTATTTTAGTTGGTTGTTGATCCTCATCACATTCATAGATTGGGAGATGCCAAAAGGTGCAACCTTCCCTGACTTAGATCCATCTGAATCCTTAGCCATGAAGTTCACCTCGCTTTGGCATTCAAGCGACATGGGAAAACAATGGCAGTCAAACACGATGTTCCACACCTACTACATGCAGTTAAAGAGGGATATTGAAGTTGTCCCTCGTATGATGTCGAACACTCTGCACAGGTTTAGACCATTTGTGAAATTCCACGCAGATAGGAATTTTATCTATATCACTGCATGTAGAGACAAACACAGTGAATTACTACAGAGTTATTACAAAATCACAGAGGAGGACCTAGAAGAAATAACTAATGAATGGCTTGCAGAGCTCCTTATCCCTGTTGACCCTGCAAAATTGTCTAATCCCGAACTAATCGAAAGCTTAGAGGTCACTCATGAAGGGCATGATACACCTAGAACTAGCAGAAGGAAGAAGATAGAAGAGGTCCAACAACTAAGAAGTGCACCAGAAGAAACTGCTTTAGAATCACCTGGAGGAGGAGGTGATGACGAAGTAGATAAAGAAGAGAAAAATGGAAAAGAAGATCAGTAGAATTAAGGTGAAGTAACACCACCACAGAATCCCTCTGGTGACGCAAAGTCATATAACAAGAGAAAGGTTCCCTCCATGAAACCTACATCACGAAAAAAGTCCAAAGATAGTAAGACGAAGCTGCAGACTGTGCTCACGCTTGATGACTTGAACTTCAACATCGCAGCTGTATCACATGACTCAGAAGATATTTTGTAGAGAAATGAAGAAAAATAAGAAGCTATGTATGATAGAATTGAGACAGAGCTAAGAGGTTTCCAAAAATCCCTTCACTCCATCCACGCAGTATCTACTGCACCCCCGCCATCAGAAGAAACAGAGTTGGGAGACGAGCTTACCCGACTCTGCAGAATAGTCGATGTGACCGAAGCTCGCCTTTGTTGCACACAGGAAGAAAAATAACATGCCACAGTGGCCTTGAAGAAATAACAAGAGGAAGTGATCGAGCAATGTCGAGTTTCACAACAAGAGAAGGATGACCTCCAAACAATGTTCGAAGAGGAGAAAGCATGGATCCAGCAAGAGAAAAAAAAACTGCTCGTGGAGAAGGTTGGAGTAAAAGAAGTAGTTAGGAGAGCACTTCACTCTATGATGGGATTAGAGAAAAAGGAGGAAGGCCCAGTGGAGCATCAAGTAACGAATCTTATTGAAGCCATTCAACAACTTCAACACAAAATAATATATCTAGTGCTAAAAATAGTGCCAAACACTCCGCAGGATGTGCGGGATCAAAGAGAAGAAACTGATCGGAGTGCAGTTGAGAGAATCAAGACCTTCACCAAGGAATGTAAACAAATAAGGGATCGCAGTGCCCAGACTTATGAGTGACTTACTGAGGATCCTGAACTAAATACACTGGAGTCCCAACTCCAAGAGGAAAAGCAAAAAGCAACAATAATATAGGCATAGTTGAAGCTCTTGTCTGCAGTTGAGAGAATGAAAATATCCCAGGAATGGTGCATTGTTCAACAACAAGTCCATGCCATATAAATCAAAGTCATGGAAGTGACTTAGAGGCTCCAACCAGTCTAGGAGGAAACTTGCCAACTGTTTAAAGATATTGAAGGACAAGGAACATAACTATAACAAGTAGTCACTACAGTTAAGAAATGCTTGGAAGGACCTGTGAACGAGGCAGTTCTTCAAGAGTTCACCGAGCAGGAGGCCTTGGCGCAGCAGCAGGTTGAAGAAGCTCGAGGATTTTGAGGCAGAGATACCCAGATAAGAGTGACTCAGGAAAATTCACAGGTGAGTGTTTTATCTATGTGGATATCGATGGCCACCCACCTTTTCCAACTAGCTCAAAACAATTTTCTAGCAATTTTGGCAATTTACTATTTTTAGCAGTTTTTAACTTTCAGGGCCATTTTGAGGGCCTAAATGAAGTTTTTTCGGGATCGAGGTTCTCAATGATAGATGAAGTCATTATTGATCCCCCAAAATGATTATCCTCGATGATACCTTTCCAACGAGCTATCATGCACCTAAAACAAAGATAGTATGTAAACGTTACGACCCTGGGAAGTTGATGTACTAACTTACCCAAGCGGGGCCCACATGACTTTTGGCACTTCATCTCCTAGGTTTAGGTTTTTGGATGGCTAGGATTTTTGGCATTCCTGTTTATTGTAAAAAGGCCTTCAAAGCCTCCTTTTAATCATCTTCTTGCGAATGCGAGTAGTCGTCACATCTCTTCTCAGAGATAAGCTGCCACCATTCTAGCGAGTCTTTCACTCTGTATTTTTACAGTCTCTGTACATTTATTTCATTAATAGAAATCATGTGTTACTGTATATCTGTCTTTATGGTTTCATATTTGATACATTTCTTTTATATTATTGAATATTTGCGATATCTCTGTGCATTTATTTGTTATATCTCCGCTCTCATTTTGTGTCGAAAATAATCTGGATCAATGTTGGGGGCTTGTTAGCCCTTGACCAAGTTTTAGAGATCCTTGGTCAAGTTTGACCTATTTTGGACTTCGACGGGCTTTTGAAGGTGGAGCACAAGTCAAAGCAAAGATCACGAGATCTCGACCCCTTGTTTAGGGCTTTTTAGTTTTTGGGCTTATATAACAGGTATGGGGATGCCAACCCATGGGTCTACCCATGTCTCGACCCTTTTGTAATGCATAAATAGATGTCTAGGTGATGTAAGGAGAGAGGAATTTGTGTGATGTTGTGCTAAGTGTGATTGATAATTGTAAATTCTTTGTGAATGTTGTTTTGGACACTTGCAGAGTAAGTGCAAGTGGATGTAAAGAGCTTGTGTAGGGCTTTGTGCTGTAACCTAACTCAAGGAAGAAGGATATGGCAGAGTGCGCGTAGATCTCTTGTCCTATGCGGAGTATGATCTTGTGGTTCTGTACACATAGATGATTGATTGAATACAATAAAGAGAAGAAGAGTTGGAGGACATAGCCCCAGGCTGGGGGTGAACCACGTATATCCTGCATTGTGGTTGCTTTGTGCATTATGGTTGTTTTATTGTTCATATGATTAATGATTAGTGCAATGATGTATGCTTAGATGAATATGATATATTAGTGCCTAATGATGTGAATACGATGTTAGATCTAATCTATGTTGATGTGCTTAGTGCTTGAATGTGTTGGATCTTGTCGAATATTGAGTTGCTCTGTAATTAGGGTTTATCTGGGCTACAAACAAAGACTAAATACTAATGAACGATAAGTGCTAAGTTCTCTGTTAAGGTGTTGTAATCATAGATCTCTTTCCCAGCTAGGTTGTAGACATCTAATTCTTGCAACCACCCCTGCCTCTACCTCGGGTGAGACTTCACCTGCTTCGAAGGTGTTGCCAAAAGGGCTGGTAGTGAGGGTTTTGTTGGTGCATTGAACCCTGGGTCTGCCCCTATGCCAAAAAATGGTTTTGTTGTTGAAGTACCTAGTCAAAAATCCAGTGTTGGGGGAATAATATGCAGATGGATTATGTTATTCTAGGAATATGATTTTGAGATCGTGGTTAATCCAGGGAGAATGAAAAAAGGACCTGACCACTTGTCGAGGTTGGAACATGGAGAGGAACCTACTAGTTTGGAGGATACATTGTTGGATGCACAGTTGTTTTCCATTAGAAAGTTTGATGATCAATTTGTTGAGATAGTCTAGTTCCTGTCAACAGGAATGGCACCTCTAGAATATACAGTCACTCAGAAGAAACAACTAGTAGTTCGCGCTGTAGATTTTTCACTTATAGTTGGAAAAATATACAAGATGGGACCAGATGAGATATTGAGGAGATGAGTCATGGAGACAGAAAGACCACTAATTCTAGAAGAATCACATGAGGCAATCATAGGAGGACACTAGGCAGGAAAAGAAACAATGAAAAAGGTTCTTAGAGATGGCCTCTGGTGGACCACTCTACACAAGGATGCTAAGGATTACTACAAAGACTGCGATGTATGCCAACGAGTTGGGAAACCCTCTAGAAGAGATGAGATGCCTTTAGAACCCCAACTAACCTTACAGGAATTTGAGAAATGGGCCATTGAATTTGTGGGACCTATAAACCCACCAGGAAAGCGCACAGGAGCAAGGCACATAATCACTGTGACAGAGTACTTGACCATATGGGATGAAGAAAGAGCAATTAAGGATTGTAGTGCAACTACAGTTGCGTGCTTCATATTTGATGACATCATAAATAGGTCTAGATGACAAAAGATCCTTATGAGAGATCAAGGCACACATTTTATTAATAATACCATTGAAGCCTTGACTGAGGAATTTTCAGTTCATCATCAAAAGAACACACCCTACCATCCACAAGAGAATGGTAGAGTTGAATCATTCAATAAGATCTCGGAGACAACGCTGACTAACATTTGCAGTGTGAACAAGGATGACTGGGATTTGAGAGTACTAGAAGTGTTATGGGCCTATAGAACCACTTGCAAGAAGTTGACAATGCAGACCCCCTTTAAGTTGGTTTATGGTCTAGAAGCAATTGTCTCGATGGAATATTTGGTCCCTCGCTTAAGAATTGCATCCTTTATAGATGTGAATGACACTGGCATTGTTCAATAGAGGCTCGCGTAGTTGATCGAACTGAAGGAGGACAGATTTATTGAAGGATTCCATCAGCAGGTGCAGAAGGAAAGATAAAATGCCTACCATGACAGACACATCAGGAAGAAATACTTTAAGCAGGGAGATCTAGTATTGGTATATGACAGTAAGTTCATGAAGCACCCAGGAAAGTTCAGAACACGTTGGCTTGGGTCATATGAGATTTTCTATGTCACAGAAGGAGGAGTTGCGTAGTTAAAGACTTTGAATGGAGAATGGAAGGAAGTTTTGGTAAATGGGAGCTGGTTGAAACTGTACTATGACAACCAGCTGCCTTGTAGCCATCAATGAGAGAAAAAGAGAAAGGGTCCAGGTACCAAGTGCAGTTGAAACTGGGTACCAGACACAAAAAATACAGTTTGCACACAGTGGGAGAGGATAGAGCGGAAATCATAGGCTGCTCCGTGTAGTCTGAAGTCGAAGCAAAAAAGAAGGATCATATATGAAGTGCCTCAGGATGAGCCACATGGTGAGTGTTGGGGGAATGTTGGCCCTTGGTTATGGAAGTTAGCGAATATTAAGGAAGAAAAGATGAAATGCAAACTTCTCGGAAGACACGGTGACTGACACTAGGTCGAAGTGAGCAATAGAGCAGAAAAGATGAAGCGAAGTAAGAGCAAGAAAGTCATTGGACAAGAATATCGAGGATGAAAAATCAGCAATGAATATGGATCGTGGACAACTCAGAAATCGTAAAAATCCACCAACGAATGCTTTGGAGCACCACGTGGGAAAGAAGGAAAGATAAGCTAGCGAAGCCCAAAAAATGTGGGTCAAGTTGACCTAGGGTTTTAGACACCTAGGGTTTTGGTATCTAGGGTTTTGACACCTAGGTTTTGGCCTAAGGCTGTCAGTGAGCTATTGTAATGTATAAATAAAGGTCAAGAGGACCTGGGATGGGTTCGTTCAGAGATTGTTGATGTTATGAAGAGTGATTATTGTTAATGTGAGAGAGAAGAATTGTGTTGTGAGAGCATTCTGTATTGTAAGATCTTCAACTGGGTGTGAAGATCAACCCTGCAGTTGGGTGCCCAGGGAAGGGAGATAGAGAGAAAAGAGAAAGAAAGAACATCTACTAGCTAAGAGCGCAGATAGAAATGTATGCTTCACGTAATATATTATAAAGCATAGTTTTGTGGATGTATCCCTAAGGAGAGGGTGAACCATGTATATCGGGTGTTATGTGTGATTGATGTTGTGTTATTTACTTTTGTTACTTTGATGATGCATTAGTATGTTAGATCTGAGATATACTATGTGAAGTAGGTTTAAGCTGGTAAATGATATCTAGATGTTATGTTTTTTTTGTATTGGATCCACTTTGCATTTCCTCTAGTTGTAGACACCTGTGTCTTGCAATCCCCTATTGCTACTTCGAGTGAGATTGCATATGCTTCCCAGGTGTTGTCGAAAGGGCCAGTAGTTAGGGCTTGTTGGTGCTCTATTAGAGATGAACTCTGGGTATACCCCTGTGCCAAAAATCTATTCTGAGAGAGAGAGAGTATGGAGGATATCATGGATGCATCAAAGTTTAGGCAAAGTCTGAGATCATTGTTGTAGGAAAATCTGCCTGCGGACAAGTAGATCGACCTCTAAGGTTTGACCTTAACCCTAGAAATAAAAGTGCTTATCATG